>NW_010584396.1:22308-32958 GCF_000705375.1 Tinamus guttatus | reverse complement strand
TTTTCAATAGTGGAGAAATCCTTCTGGGGGCTGATGGGATAAACACAGCAGAGGTGTAGGAGTTGGCGAGAGGAGTTACCAGAGGAAAATGCATGGGCATGAGGCACAGCTGGCAGAGACAGGAAGACTGCGGGAGCGGGCAGTGGAGCTAGGGGCCTAAACAACAGGCAGAAAAAGCAGGTTAGAGGAGCAAGCGCCTGGCCAGTGCATGAGCGTCTGTCCAAGTGAGGGACAGCTGACAGAAACATGACAGATCAACAGGTCAGATAGCTTAAATGAGACCTTGCCACCCAGAACTGCTGCAGAAACCTTAAAGAGGGAGCAGAGGGAGCTGCATGAAGGGAAGCGCCAGCCTAACGGTTCATGGGAGCTAGGGGAAAAGTGTAAGTTGTTTAAAAGCTTTTCAGTAAACACTTTAGGAGTTATTCTTTTCTTGTTTGCTTACTTTGCTATTATTTTCTTCTTTTCTTCCTCCCTGTAATAAGAATATTGTTTGCTTACTATTCATGAGCAGGGAAAATAGCTCATTCAGAAACAGAATGTTTAATATAATTACCTCAGGTTTCCAAGTGGATACTCAACTGTGGTTTTCTTCTTCCTTTTTTTTTTTTTAAGTAATCTCCATAAGTTTAAACCTGACCCTTGTTACAGTCAGTCGGGTTCAGACAGAAGAGTTATGTGAGGCAACCGTGTCTAGGCAGATATGTTTCTGATTGTCACATATCATCTGCTACTTATTTGAGTCTCCATTAATTTTATTTAAGAATTTTTTATTGGATAGCCTTTTTTTTCATAGGAAGCTACTGCCACAACTCCCCAACGTTTTTCTGTAAACAAATCCTAAATCTGCTGAGTTTGTTGCTTGGAGTTTTCAGCTAATTGTCTATGAAGAGAATTAGAATCAGGTGTCAGCCAACATAGCTCATTTTAGAATTTGTTTGAATCTGGAAATTGAAATTGAATGTTTAATATTTAATAGGAGTAAGCTTAACAAAATAGTAACAGTATTTCCGAGTCAGCACAATGGACTTATCTAAGACTCTAAAATTAATACCGCTCCAAAAGGTAAATACAACTTTACATACTCTAGAGCTAAACACACTAATTTCAATGGGCTTTAGTTTTGACTGATCCCATCACTGAAACTTTTAATGTTATAGTACCAATCTGGCTACCAGCATCTACTAAAGGCAATGGATACCTGTTGAATATCTGTTTTTTATAAACATTCATTTTGCTTTATTCATGAGTTATTTCACATTATTATGAATATACTGTGTGTTATCTTGGATAAACAGACACACATCCAGAATAGGATAATCCACATATTCAGGATGGTAAAAGAGCAATCAACGCATAAACAGCAACTTTCTTTATGAACATATATCTGTGTAGAGAATTATATCCTTACATAAGATATTTATATCAGCAGTAGAGGTGTAGCACCTGCTTTCTGTATTTAAGAGCAGGCGTTAGCTCAGGTTGCCTTGCAGATCTATTGAATTGCGGCCGTACGGATAAAGCACAAGCAGCCGTAGCGTGGGGTCCTGGCCCGTCTTAGCTCTTGGGCTGAAGAGGAGGGAGATGGGGATATAAGCAACAGGGGGGCAGCCTTCACGGGATCGTTTGCACTGTCAGGCACGAAGAAATACAGTGCAAATGTCTCTGAGGCTCTGAAAATAAATGTTTTAAAAAGAAAGTGGGGAAGCTAGAAAAAATGTTACGGGCATTGTGCTGGTAAGAAATTGTGAAGGGACACCTCTTCAGTCTCCCAGGAGAGGCTCCCTGCAGCGTGCACGTGTCTCCCTCCATCTCTGTCTCCCCGTCTCTCTCTACATCACCCTTGCCCCATCTCTGCACATATGTGTGTTTAGAGACAAAGTCTATATAAGATTTTATTATGAATAATGTGTAATCAGATCTTTAGACTTCTATTTTGAATTGATGTGGATTTTGACTGATTGTTTACTTAACCCTCATTTTTTTCTTTGTTTAATGGAGTTTTGGTTAACGTTATCCTAATAGTTATTTTGTTTATAAGCAATGGTGCTTATATGGTATCATAAAGGAATTTGTAAGAAATGGTGTGTCGTGTGTGTTATAAAAGAACGTTACAGACATTGAAGCTGGGGTTATGAAAAACTTATTTAGGAAAGTGAAAAAAAAAGATATTTTCTATTGGCAAATAGCAGAATAGAACTTATAAACTAGGCCTATAGACACCTGTAATTCTTAAAATGTAAGAAACAAGAGTGGTGCGATAATCCATTCCCTTCCTTATATGAAAACTCTTAAGTTTGGCATTTGACTACAAAGAAGAAAGGAAATAAAAAATAAATCTGTTAGGAATGTGAAATGGCTTATGCCTTTTAATATCTCAGTCCAGAAGAAAGGCCGAAACAAATGTTTGATGTAAATGTCAAAGTGATCCTCACTAGGGATATAAGGTGAATTCATGTCACATAATTAGGTTTGAGCATTTGTTTTCTTTTAAACTACTTGAAAATATGAGTTATCTTAGGTATTAGTCTTTAGGAGAAGTTGCATCACTCTCTGAGAGCACTTACTTTCATTGACTGTACAGGCAGCTTATTTCAGACTAGGTAAACTGTTAGGTTATAAAATTTAGGAAGATGAACACCATCCATGGAAATGGAATTTACAAATTTAGTGCTTTGGGTGAATGAATGGAAGGCGGTCTGCGTTTCCAAATCCAGTCAGCACAGTTACTCTCCTGGGAACGCTGCCTAGAAGAGCAGGTTTTTCTTGCCACAAAAAATGGCTTGATTTTTGCAGATGCAAATGTAAAGGTATAATTGCTGCAGGATTAATGAGGAAGACAGGAATATGTTGAGAGATGGAGCACAAGAAGCTTCATACAAAAACTACTGAAAAGTCATAGTTTTGAAAAATGCAGGCCCAATTTCAGTAATTGTACCTGTCGTTGCTGGTGCTAGTCCAGAGACAGAGCCCAACATATTAAGAGCACGGTTAATGTTTACTATGTCTGGTGGATCATCAAAATTAAGGACTTACAAAATACTGAAGTAGTACTGAATGTGAATATTGCATTCATAAATGGAAAGGGGAGCATGAAAAAAAGGACAAGCAGTACAGAAAGTTATTTCAGTCACAATTTCTCTTACGTCTCTCCCTATGAAAAGGTTTAAGTAAAAATGACGCTTTGAGAATGGTAGTTATTCCCTCTTTAGGAATGAGAAGGCAAATGTACATCATTTCCACATCAATAATGAGTGTTTTTATTGTATAACATAAGGTTTAATCTGTTCCAGTAATAATTCTAATGAAATATGGAAATGCTTCATACTTTAAGATGCTAAATATTTCTATGGAGCACCAGTTTGTTCAGATGATGTGCTTTTCATGGAAATGCAAATGACTTTTGATTAGTCAAAAGCATATCATTTAAGGAATACTGAATATTGTTTGGTTTATTGAGGATAATCTAAAAAACATTTTAAATGGACATAGGTGATAAGAATATAGTGTGAAAGTAAAATCAGTACCTAGTTACTTTAAATAAGCCATTGCAGAGTCACTCATCTGAAAGCAATATTTCAGTTGCTTGAAAATTATCTCTTAGGGAGCGATACTAAGCAAAGATTCGTGTGCGTTCTTAGCTGCATCGTATGTGCACTCCTAGGTGAACAGCAAGGCCACACATTTTTACTTCCCTCTTATTTGTTCTCAGTAGCTCCAAACTTCTTTGCCTGAGTATAAAAGTCCTTTTTTTTATTATTTTTTTCTTTCCCCTTCTAGAAGGCAAGAGTTGAAAGAAGCAGGACAGTGGGCCCTAGACTCAGTGTATGGGAGATGGATAGACCAAGGGCATTGCAGGAACATTTTTAAATCCTAGGGGGGAAAATCATGCTTTTAAAGAGAATTCTGCCCTGTTACAAAACTCTTTTTTACTATTTATTCTGCTAACCAACAGTTCTTGAGATTACAGTTTTCATTAGGTCTCGCTGTTAGCTCTCCCTATGATCCCTTCTAGCAAGACAAAAATCAAAACATAGTAACTTGAAGGAAGATGTATCTTTCTAGCATACCAAAAATAAACATGCACGTTGAAGAAGGTTTTTGCACGTGACATTTTCAGAGGAAGAAACTTTTGTAAGTTTAATTATCTCAAACATTTCATTTAATAAAGTAGCAACAACAACATAAATATGTAAATTATGATATTTTCTAAGCATCAGGCATATGAATATAATTCATCTCCTGATATTAAGCAAAGCTAATATCAGGAATGGAAACATTTTAATGACCTATAATAATCAGAGTAAAATATTATAACTTTCTTAATTACTTTTTTTGCATCCATATTGATATTTATTCATCACAGGAAGTAATTTTAAGTTAGTCTAGATGGAGAAAGACACTGAACTTCCTAAGCTTCTAAATATTATTTTTAATGCTAATGTTCCAGAAAGAACACATAGTTTAAACTAGTGATGTGCCTCCAATTTTATGTTTACTGTAGGAAAGTTCTCTGTTGATACCTATTTATTTGTTTAAAAGCTAATTAATTCCCCTACAGGCAGGCCTTGGTCACCCTCCTGAAAGTCTTCAAAGGAGACTCTCCAAACAAGATGACTTTAGTAGATGGTGCGTTAGTGGATGACATTTCAGTTTACAGGCTTTAAATATCTCCCAGTAGCACTTCATTTTCATCATCCTCTAAAGAATTTTGAGTGCTGCAAGCAAAATACCCAAATGAAAAAGAGTTTTTCTCAAGTCATCACAATGCAGTCTTCTGCCTTCTCTTTTACATATAGTTAAAATAGAATGTTCCTTCTATATGTCTTAAATTTTACCTATATGTCTTTGTGTCATAGGAGTGAAAAGAGAATACAGTATCAGAAGCTTTGTGAACAGTTAAAAGAATCGTCTTCATTCCCCCTAACACTTCTGAAGACGTTGGACTAATGAACCTTCTCATTACATCTTTCTGTTCCCCAAATATGGGTTGGGAGGGTAAAAATGATAGTATCCATGAGAAATGCCAGTCTGGATCTTACAAACTTCATGAAACTAACCCATTCCCAACATGGCAACTAACATGCTCTGTAGCCTGCGAATATTAACAGCTTCAAGAACCACTGCTGTCAGTCCTGCATCAAGTCCCTTGGGGTTCGCTGATAAGGACAACCTCTCGCCTCACGCTTTCCCCATTCAGCCTTTTATAAAATATAAGTGTAACACCCTGCATGTGATTCAGCTTCCAGCTGCACTGCTGTGACCCTATACCTCGTTCCTGTTGCATTAACAGCGCTGCCAAAGCGGGGCTCAGGTGCTCATGGCATTAAGCTAGCCCTGCTAAATGTGGCTTATAATAGGCACTTGGTTTTGTGAGCTTAGAGCTGCTGCCACTTACAGAATGAGCTTCACAAGATGGGGTGAGATCTGGGGCTTCTGAAGCTTCATTTTGCTTCCTGTTGCATTTTAAAAACATATCACATTAATTCATTAACATGATTAACATGACTCTAAAAACGATAAATGAAAGCCAAGACTAAGGAAAGAATTTAGGGAACACTTACAGAATGAAAAAGTAGCAATTATGTGTGATTTAGGAGTTCTATTAGTAACTCATTTAATATGACCTCTCATTGCCATGCGGTAGCTCAGGTCTCTCAAACAATTCTTCTGTGCATAATCAAAGGGAGAGGAAATTGAACTAGGATGGGAGTACTGCTTTAGCACTGAAACTGGTGGGACCAAACTGGGAACATTATGCTTGTGTATTGTACCTATACTTCATGAAATCCTGTTAAAAACAAAATAATTTAGTATAAAGGATAATTTTTCACAATGATAATGTGAGCTCAGTTACCTAATTGAGGAGAAGAGTACACCATGACATGAGTACAGTCAACAAGTAGTGTGAAGAAAAGATGTCTGATAATAGAGAGCTCTCTGGTACATGTGAAAAAGACATGAAAGGAATCAACGGGTAGAAACTGAACTTAGGTTCATTCAAACTGAAAATATGGTGCAAAATGTCAGCAGTTTCAGTAGTGAGCTAATGGGAAAGCTTCCCTAGCCATTCTCTATCACTTGAAATGAAGACTGAACACCATTCTTAGCAATATACCTAAGTTCAATGCAAAATTACAACTTGTTTCAGGAATTACCAATGAAGTTCAAGGGTGTCTTGCAGACAATTGGAAGCATGTTTGTAAGAATACTCTTTGTATTAATAATCTATGAATTATTATTATGAGAGTAAGGGGTTACACTGAATTTTGTTTTGTTAATGACTATTTTAAATCCTATTTTCAAGCACTAAAAATATGTAGTTTAAAAAGTCAACTGAAAAGAAGTTGAAAGAATGTCTGTCTTTCAGCTCAAGGACATTTATGGAAAGTAAAATAACTTGCTGAATTTTATTTGCAAAAACTGTCTGAAATATGTTAAAACAATTTTTTTTTGATAGAAACTTATCAGAAATATGTAAAAAAGCATGGTTGATTAAGCAGATGTCAGAATTGCTGTCTCTTTCTCAAGTTGCAGTCATAATTTCATAAAAATTGACCCCATTCTAAAAAATTCTTAGATATGTGTGATTGCTGAGTATTGTTTATAAAGTTCTTGCCAAGCGATTCCGGTTTGTACATACTGTGATGTCTGAGCTCTAGCACTAACTATCATAAATGAAAAAATAATATAACCTATAGAGGAATGGTTAGGGAGCCGTGGACATGGCTGCCCAGCAGGCCTGCTCAATCTGGGCTTTCAGATTTCAGTGAAAGAGCAAAGGGACTGCTAGCTAGGAGATAAGGAGGTAGGCCAAGGTCAGAGGGAATAAAAGAGCTGTTGAACTAAAAGGCTGAGCTAAACAAGTAAGGGGGGGCTGTGAGGGTCTCAGTTACATCATTGTCTACCAATTAGGAGCCTGTGTAGTTACATCACTAACTGCTAGAATCATATAAATGTACTGCATGCAAGCTAATAAATGAGCAAGATCCTTTAACTCACATTGAGGGTGCATCTTGACTCCGGCCTGACCTCCTTCAGTAACCAATACTAAATACCAAAGGGCAATGCACAGTACTCAGTAAGTTGTGGGATCCAGAGGACAATCTGTGCAAAAAAAGAACGTTATTCGGATGATACAGAATAAATAGAACTTGCAGGGAGCAGCAACTTCTGTTCCTTCTTTTTCCAAAACAAACTCGTCAGAAAAACTTATCATGACCAGAGCAGGACTTGAAAGTAATCACCAGGAGCCAGTCCTTCAAAACCAGCATGGTTAAGTTCATACCATCACTATTCACTTGGTGAACATGAGTATAGGCAAGAGTAACGTATTCTTATCCTTTACACTGTGATGATTGTTTAATTGTATATCAACAGATAAAATTACTTGATTGATACCATTATGCCTAGCAACATATGCCTAGTAGCAGAATGACTGTGCTTTATTCATATCTCTTTCATATTTATTCTTATATATAAATTAGAGTATTATCTGAATATGTTTCTAGTATCTAAAGAAATTATAAAAAGAAAGAGCTAACTGTGCAAGTGAATGAGCACTGGGATTAAAACCAAAGGAGTTATCCTGTATTAAAAATTAATAGGCTGCAAAACAACTTTTACGTCCCCAAACTTTTAGAAGGGGACAGAAATTGGTAAAATACAGGAAAATTATAATCAGTGGTCTCACAATCAAGGGTCCTTCATCATTCTTCAACAATTTAATTAAAAGATGGGCAGTGAATCTTCTATCAGCAGATGAGTGTATCACCACACACTGTGAAACAAATCAATGAGCAATAATAAAGCAGAGCAGAATAGTGTTGCAATAACCTTTTGCTATACAAGCCAGGACTGAGACTTAATTTTTAAGCAAACAGCTAACTGTTCATTTCTCAGCTGAGCTTAAAGTAACTGTCAACTCTTGCTTGCGTGTCAATACCACGTGCAAATGAAAAAAAAATTATTTGGAAATGCTTCAAAATTAATATTAGATTGATTAACCTCTTCTAATTATGGGATATTCAATAAAAACAAAATGCAAGTGCTCTTCAGCACTGTATTAATATGATGGCTTAATCACAATCAATAAGCTTGAAAAGGAAAGACGTTCTTGAAAGATGAATCCCAGTAGTTTAATTAATTTACTCAGTAATATATACACATAAAGAAATATAAAAGGCATAATTTATGTTTTTCTTCCGAGTTCAATGAATGGATCATAACACTAAAGTGTAATGTCTGGTATCATGGTACACGTTGATATTTGTTGACAAAGTTCTCGAAGTGGCTGGTGACTGGGTTGTGGCTTTACACAGTAACAGTCATCGTGCCTGTAAAATCATTTTAGGGCTTTGTGACAAACTGCTAGTGACTGCTGGAAGTTCTTCAGTCTCTTGTCCTATGCTGTGGAGTTTTGCCTGAGATGGATTCACTTTTACCATGTAAAGACGTCTTTGAAATGTAGTTCTAGTTAGATGGAGTTTAGTTAGTTTTAACACATTTGTTCAGTCAGATGTGTTAACAGAATGTAAATATTCAGGCATCCAACTGGTAATGTTTGTCATCTCAGACGATGCATTTATTGAAATTTATAATGTTTTTTATAACATAGAATAATTCATTACACCAATGAGTACAGTAGCTGATTTAGTAGCTCATATTAGAAATTAAATATGACTGTAAGCAACAACGCTGTGTTAAAAATTGGTAAGTCCACAAAATACCAGAAGTTGGGAACACTGGATTAAAGGAGAACTCTTAGAATTCTGTATTTGACTACAACAGCTTTACAACGGTTTGATTCTCTGACCGTTCTGGAAAGTATTTCAGACTAGATGTAAATGGCAGATGGAGTAAAGCCCATGTTTTTGCTCCAGTGCATTTACAAGCACTAGAGTAAGTGTCTCAGTAATACTGTGGTAGAATTAGAGCTGAGCATTAATTTTAAGAAACATAAACATATGGCTTGCCAATGCCTGGATGGAAAAGTATATTGGAAAGAAATCTAAGGTGGCTTAAAAGCCCATTTAAACATCAGTTTGTGTAAGATATTTTCAATCTATGTTAAGTTTTGTGTGGAGTATCATGGACCTAATTATTTTAAAAATACATACTGTGCAAAAGTAAGTACTTAAAGCAAAGAGATTCAGCTCTGGATTAAGGAATGCAAATCAGATGCAGGAATACAAGCTGCAAAGCCAACAGGAGATTAGCATACAAGCAACAAAGCTAACAAGGGATTAACTTTCAGAAGAGCTTACCAGTTCATCATTATAGGGAAAAAAGAAAACAGGAGATGAGAGCAAAAATAACCAAAAACAGTATCATACAGGATAAAGTTAGTAACCTCTATCTGCACTGGATAGCTTGCACTATTTTTCTACTGCAGGCCTGAACCTACACTTGACCCTAAAGTTGCTTTACATACAAACTGGATGCAAGCTCAAATGAGTGAGATACTCCACATGAATTCAAAAGTCTCACTCACGTTATCTGGCAGCTGAACTTCTAGTGTGCTTCTGTTCAGAGTTAGATGGAGCATCCTTATAAATAGCTATGTTGGCTCTGCCTTGGAGATCATGTGATGGAGTGGGGCTCAGCCCTTGGCTATGTCCTCGCTTCCCGGCTCAACAGCAGAGCTCCTGGGAGGAGAAGGACAGGAGCCAAGCAAGGCTGCTAAGGAGCAGCGTCTCTGTGCTGTGGCATATGGCTAATAAGAGGCCCAAAGCCTCTTCAAACCAAGTTTGATTCCTCCAGAAAGGTAAAAGGGAAAGGAATACAGATGCTAAAGCTGGATGACCCATCAGGCAAAAGAAAGTGCCATCTTTTTGCCATAAAAGTAAGAGGCACTAAGACAAGAACTTAGAATAACAATTCATACAAATAAAATTCTAGGACATGCCCTGTGGAAAACCAGAAGTACTGATGCAATTAAAATTTGTCCTGAAGTGTGATAAAATGGCACCCAGATTTTATTTTGTATGGAGAATAACATAACTGCATTGATGGTTATTTCACAGATGCAATTATTCCATTAACATATAAAAAGAGAATGTAAGGGTTATCTCACTGATAATCAGCACAATAAGCTCTGTTATCTGCATGGGAATGCTGTAAAGGATAAGAGGGGCGAGCCTCATCTTACATCAGTAAGGAGGCTTTTCCTTGGAGGATGTTCTACCTCCAAGTTCTGCTGCAGTGGGGAAGAGCATTTGTTCTTTTCTTTACCTGTGCTGTGTAGAATAGGTCACAGGTACCTACCTGGTAAGGAACACAAAGGCAGTCTTTTCCAAGCTTATTATAGACATACCCATCCTGACTCTTACATGCTTTCACCTGCACTGGTTTTCTTTCAAAATATTTTTTGAGCTGCCTCTTAAAGGTTTATGTTGTCAGTAATTGTGTACTGCTTTCCATTTGAGAAGGTAATGGAAAATTGTGGCACCTAAGGAATCTGGAAGTTAGTTGCTATGAACTTCAAGTCTTTTCCCAGCAGGCAGTAAAACAGTAATCGCTTAAAGATTTAGATAGATTTTAGAAGATTTAGAAGAAATAGTCGCTGTACATGAGGCAGCAGTGTGCCCTCGTTGCCAAGAAGGCCAATGGGATCCTGGGGTGCATTAAGAAGAGCATCACCAGCAGGTC
>NW_010584396.1:0-17533 GCF_000705375.1 Tinamus guttatus | reverse complement strand
CGGGGCGGCTTGTGCCTCATGAGGCGGGCGAGGGGCCGGCCGGCAGACGGGCAGTCGGCGCTCGTCCGCAGGAGCGCTGTGCTCCGCTGCGCACCTCCCACTTGCTGTAGCACTAAATAATGTTTTTCAGATGAAGAATCTAACGCCTATAAATAGCCAGATCCTTTCGAAATGACCATTATGCAGCTTTTCAAGATCTCAGGAGCACCTTACACTTTGTAAGTGACTAATCTACCAGGAGGGTGGCATCAGCCATGTCTTGCTCCTAGCTAACCTACTAGGCACTGCTCTTCCATATTAGAGAATGCCAACTAATTAGTAGTTAGTCAAAACTGCCCATTTTAAAGCAACTGCATTTAAGTCATGGGAAGCATTGGATTCAGAGAAGCTTTTGCAATCTAAGTTGCTTCAACAAAACATAAATCCCCCGAATGAAGCAGATAATCTTCCTGCTCATATCTGGAGTCTCTTGCAGATGTAGTACATGGCAGATGTCATATTAATGAAATAAATTTTGCAGGAATAAACACAAATACCTATTTTTAAACCAAGCTAACATTTCATGTTTTGTTAATACTATTGAGACTTGACTTGGTTTTATTTTTCCCAAGCATTAAAAATATATTTGACAGCAACTCATTTAGAGTTGTTGTTGCATATCATGCAAAGGTCCTTGGGTCTATTCGACCTGGGCCCAAGACCCTAAGACTACAAATCCATTTCAGTCATGCCACAAGCTGAGAGAAGTTAACTCTGTGCCTCTCTATAACCCATCTGCATAATAAAATATAAAAAATGATTCAATTATTTTCATTATTTAGCCATATAAAACAGAAGTATTTTTAGTAGAAAATAAAACTTTGATTGAGTGTTCTACAGGTAGTACTAGAAAAGAGTGTCTAGAAGCATTTGCCAACTATAAGAAAAATATGGAACTGCAGAACAGCTCTTCTTTTCAATTACTATTCATGCAAAAGGGTATCAACACTGTTTTAAGTTTTCTTAAAGATTTAAAGTTAGTCCTGTGAGCAGAAAAAAAATGCTATATTTTGCAGAAAAGAAAATAAATGCCACAAACTAGCCTAAGTCAAAATTTGCATGGTGATATTTGACTCTGGCCTTTTACATTTATGATAGTATGAGAACCTGAAGCAAACAGCAAAGCTGGTTTACTTTTTATTCCGAAAGTTTTAGGGCAAATTACAATGCAAACATTCTGGACGTATATAACAGAACTTCTGTAGGACAGAAATGGAAACAGTATTCTCAGAGACCAAAAACAACACAGGGGATAAAAAAGGGGCATTTAAAACAATTTAAATGGACCTATGATTTCAGAGAGAAGTATTAAATACTGCAGCTAAGTCAAGGGTGTAAAATTGAGGAGATCTGGATTTATTTTCTGGTCTTCAGATACTGTGTCATTTTTCCAGTTTATCAGTTGCTTTGTGGCTGTGTTCATCCCAGATAATGTTATTTATTTTCTCTTTAAGAGTTTTTAAGAGTTGGATTTCCAACTTCCAGTTTTCATAATGGAGTTTTGAACCTGGCTGGACAAGCAGATTCAACTGACGCCAGAACAGCAAGAAAAATCAAGGTAGGAATGTAAATATTAAATACTATAAAGTACCGTGATTTATTCTCTTCAGAAGAAATTTGTTCTAAAGACAGAGAAAAGATTTTGTGGAGCCAAGGTGAAAAGATTTTGTGGAGCCAATACCAGTGCTATTGCTTAGACACAATGCAAAGAGCCAAGTTAAAAATTACAGAGCAACATATAGAGCAACACAGACAGAATTAAAGATCAGAATCTTTGTAAAGCACGTCTGCCAAAAAAAAAATCAAAACAAAATGCAGAATACCCATCCTTTAGGTATTCCCTCCTATCCCCTGAAATATCCTCTGGAAGAGACCATCGGGAGTCTTGCCCTACTGGACTTAAAATCCTTATTATGCTAAGTTACCCTTGTGAGAACAATTAGTTCCTTTCCCCTTCACGCATATGTTAAGTGACACAATCAAGGGGAAATCCTCAAAAATAGATAATTATTTATGTATTTTCAATATTTATTTTACAATCATTTCATATATTATTATTATAGTGTCCTCAGTACTTTACTATTTGCATACACAGGACATACAAATACAGCTAGTAATATGACTGAATAGTGATGTTTCATGTATGTATTTCAATATGATTTCAAAATAAAGCTACCAGACACATAATAGCTTATTTGTGCTTACAGCAGAGCATAAACCCTGTGGAATCAACAGGATTTTTTCTAGCAGCTTTATTGCTTGACCAGGATCATCCTGAATGAAAGTCAAAACTGATAACTGTCTACCAAAGAACTAGTCCTGTACCCAGGCCCATTTTTTTTGTAATATTAGTATTCTAAAACAAAAGATGAATGCAAGTCCTTAACATTCCTCATTAGGACTCTGTTTTACATAATATCTGGTTAAAAGAAGTTTCTTTAAATGGACCTTGAAGCATTTTATTGAAATAATGTTTCAGAGTTTAAAGTACAAGAGACAATTTTTAGAGAAGCCTAATAAAAGTAGAGATTTACTGAAAGTACAAAAGAGCATTTCTGTGTCCATAGAGTAAGTTCCAGAGTTTCTCAATTCAGAAGCATCTGCAAGACTAGCTAAATTTGGATGCATAACTCCACATGATCGGAAATACGGGGTTCACAACCTATATCTAAATTGCATGTTAATGAGAAAGTCC
Organism: Tinamus guttatus; assembly: GCF_000705375.1. The sequence goes on along the minus strand of NW_010584396.1, from coordinate 14,799 downwards.
GAAATGGATGCAGGGAGAATCTGCCCTTGGGAACAAGCTGAGACATTTGTTTCTAGTTTGTTTCTAGAGGTAATCACTGTTAGCTTAGAGTTTTTCCTTGGTAGTGCCTTGAGGGCAAATGAGTAAATCAAGTGTGTTTTGATAATTAGCGTATAAGGTACCTTCTTAATTGTATTTAGCTATAAAGCCCAAGCATTTGAATACTATTTGGGTAATTGATCTCTAAAGGGTGTCACCTATGTTTGCTCCTCTATATATTTCAAATTGGCATAGATGACTGCGAAGCAGCACTCTTCTACCACTTTGCTTTTTTGGACAGTTGCACACTCCTAAGAAAAAGCAAAGGAGAAATCCCTGTGCTCCACCACATCCAAAGGCTACAATTATGCAGTGTCCTTATGTAAGCCGCACAGGCTCTGAGTGAAGAGAAAAAAGTTGACTGCCCTCTTTCTCTGCATACATCTGCATAATTTGTGGGCACAGTATAGCCCCTTGTGAGGTAATATACATCTGCTTTGCGAGAACACCATCCTTCCTGGCTTTGCAGCATCTTTGAAGGTACTTGCCAGTGGCAAAGAGAACCTGTAGCTCTTAGAATGATCATTTCAATTACCAGAGAGAATGCAGGAGCCCTGGAAAGATTGATCTGATTTTTCTGAATTGTCAAGCCTTCTCTGTAAAGCTGCACAATTCCTGCTTCTGCATTAAAAAATACTGCTGACTCAGGTTTGTACATATTTTTGCTTATGAAACAAAGTACACAGACAATAATGGTTCTATCATTGGCCTATTGTGAGAAGATGGGAATGGGAATTACTAGTTACCTTATTTTCTTCTCTAAAACCTTTTTGAATGCATCGTCTAAAATGTACCTCCGAAGTGCAGCTGAATCAAAAAAAAATCTCCCTTTTATGAACTATTTCTGAAGTAATTTTTAAAAATATACCTTTTGCTTAAGAGATGTTTAATGATGACTTATTACTGACCATTCTTTAGTACTGTATTGAATACTGTCTTTAAAGAGATGTGTTAGAGATGAGAGCTTACATTTTGAGGAAATTCTATCCTAGTAAAAAGGTAATAGTCCATATGTAATTAAACAAGTCTTTGTAGAGCTCCTTTTATGGTTACTATGGAAGATACTGTAATTGGCTCATGATGAAAAGCAAGAAAAATCCATCTTTCTTACAAAGATCAGTGATAAAAAAGAGTGGTTTTGATGGTCTTCTGTTCATGCAGCTACTTCATTAATTTTCTAAAATGAAAACAAATAAAAAATACATACTAAAGAGAAGGCCTATTCAGCTCTCATCTCCAAATATGAAAATGTTAACTCTTAGGATTTGTCTGAGGTTAATATCAACTAATTTAAGTACTGTTCACTGGCTAAACAGTTATTAGTTTCCAGCCTGTGTACACTGAGCATATAATGATGGCACAGATACTTCAAAATAAAGCACCATGCAAATAAGAACTAATCTGAAGTAGTGGACACCTAGAACCAACTTTAAAAGCCGAGTAAATATATGAGCAATTAAGTGCTCCCTAGGAGTGCCAGCTCATGCAGAGCAGCAAGTGCTGTAAATCACAGTTTCTGGTGCTGTCTGCTTCTAGCAGCAAGCTCACCTAAATTTTCCTATATCTGCCATAGTGAGAGTGTGTTGGACCTCTATATTCTTAAAAACATCTTTGCACATCAGACTACCTTTGTTAATGGAGGCACAGAGACACAGAGGTGTCTTCATATTCAAGCTCAGGGCATAAATGCCCACTGAGTAACATCCATGATGACTGAAAGCAAACTCTTGAGCATGGAAGAGCAGAGAGCTGCTTCTCTGCAAGTGTAGCTGGGGTACATTGACAACCTGCTAAGCAATGCCTTCTGTTAAGTGCCACAGCTCAATAAGCCCTTTATATTCTTCAAACTACTCAGGAGCTTCCCAGGAAATAGGACCATTTCAGCCCAACATTCTCTGCTTTTCCTTCGATATCTTATGGCCAATACCCATTCTTTTCCAGTGACAGAGGATTTCTCCTTGCACTGAAGTCCATGTCTCTCAGTTTCTGCATCTCTAGAAAAACATGAAGACAGGGTGTTTCTTTTAGCTCTAGGTTTTGATTTTCTCCCTGAGCTCTGTGATGTGATAAGGTGGTACTGCCAAAAAAAGGGTTTCTGCACATGGGCTCATTGCTTCTGTCACATGCAGCAATAGAAAGTGTCACGTCATCTAACCCTGGTAACACCACTCCAGGTATCTAATCATATCAAATATATCCTTTTGAATTGGGAGTGTAATACTACATATTTTCTACTTTAAATGACTCATCATATTGTTTTCTTTTTAAAATAAAGACTATTTTTTACCACCCACAGGCTATTCCTATTCAGTGCTGTTGTCATGGTTTCACTAACTGTGGTCACAGTGACAATGACCAACATTCGCTTTCTACAATTATTGATTTTTTTGGGGGCATAAGGAAAAAGAATGGAGGGGAAAGAAAAAGGAAGCCTGACTATCAGTCCCAAATCCTTTTCCCTCTCATCCATCTTTGAGTTGTGGAGATACATTTAGGCAAAATCACTGACATTACAAGTAGTGTTACCAAAGAAAAACAAACAAAAAATACAGTTTTCTTTTCAAGAAAATGTAGTATTACAACATTAGTGACTTTCTTTGCTTCCTGTAATGATTCATACAGGTTACAGCATGGACTTCTTAGGTATTGTCAGATGCAGTACACTGATAAAATTATTCCATAGTTTTTCATTTGTCCCCTTATATAATCATAGTACATTCTTACTTACCTGGGTTATGGGGAGCATTTGAGACCAAAGTTCATCCTGTAACAAGTCATCTGCTTATAATGCTTTCTATAAGGCTACTCCTTCCAATTTTGTGGATGCAGAATGAAACCAGGCTGGCATTTTCTTCGTACTCACTCCCGAGCCCCTTTTTCTCTGAAGTCTGATTTTCATTACACTCTGACTAAAATCTCATCCTGATCCAAAATCCTTTCTTGTCTTGTGTGCCGGTTTTTCTTCTCTTTCCACCTAAGTTCCCAACTATCCCTTTTCACACTGTTTATTTGATAATGTGGGATATTTACTTGCAAGACTGAAGCCTCAAGATAGGCTTCAGTTTCATTATCTGCTGCCATGGATGAAATATCAAATGGCATTTCCCATACTTTAACTGGAAGCAATAGAAATAGAATAGTATTTGAATCAATTCATCATGTGTGCTCCTGTAAGTAACGTAAGCCTTTCTGTTCAGCAAAGAACTTCAAACTCCTTTTTCTGAACTCTGGAAACTTTCAATACATGAGTCAGCATCAGAATGGAAGTGAGTCACAAATATTTCTTCAGTGATATTTTACTTTTTGAAATGAGATTTCATTTTTATATTATAGTGAGATTCAGAAGCATCTCTCAGACAATGGCCCAGTCTGTGAAGCTTGCTTAGAATCTTAAACCCCATAATTAACAGACTTTGTAGAGAAGTTCAAGGTAGACTAACAGGTACAGAAACTACCTTTAAAAGAGCTGGGCTGAGGACTTGAAGTCTAAACATATGGCAGAGAACTCTGTGTGAGCTAATTTGCCCTCAAAACAGAGAAGCTGGTTTCCGTTGTATTGTCACAGGTAAATTTATACCACCTAATTCAAGGAATAGAAGAAATTATTCCAGGGATAGTTGTACACTGCAGACTGAAAAAGAAGTAGAAAAGCTCTCACTGACTGCAGTGTGTCCAAACGGCATCTTGACTGAGGAAGAGGTCAATTAAAGTAAATGCTGTAGTACTTTTGCTCTAAATTTGCAGGGTTAATAGCATGAAGTGCTATCAGGTTCAGCCACAAGATGAGTTCTAAGGCCAAAAGCGTGGATTCTTGCTCTAGCCAGTGGGATGAAGATCACCTACAGCAGGAGAGCTGAACAAGAGGGAGATCCAAAGACAGTAAGACATCCAGTAAAATAATTGTTTTTCCTCCTTATAGCATCACAATTCTGGCATAAAAAGCTTCAGCTGTTCTTCTGTCTTTATAACAGTAAAAGCTTGTCTTAGCACCAAGGATTTGCTGCTTCATCTGCAAAGTCTTAGGCAACGGATATAAGAAAAGAGTAAAATAAGAAGCTGTATTGAAGCATGCAAGTCTTCCTGCAGCTCATGTAGGGGCATTTAAGCAGATCAATAAATTGGGCCTTGTCAGATTTCTATGCCATTTCTTCCTACAGCCTGGGTTCTTGGTTTCTCTATACAAAACTAGGAACAACTTCCCAACCACCTTGCCTTGGCTAATCTGGAACGAAGATTGCACAACTGGGTTTGCAGGGTAGCCAGGGAGGTAAGAGGCTGATGTGTAGTTAATGTGAACCAGAAAGTGGTAAAGTTATGCAACGGAAAACCCTCTGTTTAAATCTGTTCCAACAAGTTAAAGCAACATTTGCAGATAACAAGAACTGCACCTATACCAGAATAATTTAGAATAAGAACCCCGAAGGGGTGTGAATGCAGACACATGACCATGAGCAACGAAACTTTCTTCCTGCCACTTTGGAAAAATTCCAGCTTGTAAAAAGCCTCTAAGAGAGAAGCATCAATCTCGATGATGCAGTTTCTGGAAACAGCAAGGCTTATCTGGAAACAGCAGGGCTTATGGAGTTCCTGCCTTGGTAAGCTGCGTCACAGCTCACTGCTCCCTTCAATGTTTACAAGATTCCCTTGTGGATTGAACACAGCTTAAAACATACACATAGATGGAGGAAAAAAAAGGAGAGGTAAGAAAGGAATGCTAAGAGAATTTTGGTCCAGGTTCAACATGGCTACACAATCTTTTGATGCCACTGACAAGCTGGCAAGTTGCAGGAGCAATAACAACAGCAGGGAAGGTGAGGGATAGGAGGATGACAGAAGTTTGAAATCGATGTTGCCAAAGCCCGATATCCAGAACAAAGGCATTATTTCATTTCACGGGGTCATTCCTAAGAGTGAATAACAAACCGAAAGTCAAGTTGTACTGTTTACCTGAAAACACTCCTACCTCTTAAAGATAAAAGAATAGGTAAACAAGAGAAGGATAAATAAAATCTCTTTGGCAACATTTTAAGGTTAACTGTAAAATAAAATTCATTCTATTTTGTCATTCAAAATCAGCCATGCTCCAATTACAAGGCAGACAATTGAAAATTAGAAAAAGAAATGCTTTATTTACAAAATGTATCATTAACCTGTTGTAGAATCTGCCCCTTTTTTTTAAATGTATGGATTCTATGTGAAAGTTCAGAATTTACCATATGGTCTTCCACAGTTACATTAGAGAAGATGAAAGGATAATGTATTGACCTTTCTGTGCATTAGGACATGTATAATCACTAACTAGGTGAATCGGAAAGAAACCGCTGAAAGTTTTTGTGTCTCCCTGACATGCAGCTCTAATGCATGGAGGAAATGGATTAAAGAGAACTAATGACTGGAACAGAAGCCTGCATCATGACATTTTCCTAAAGACTTTCTTAAGAACGGTGCTATGATTTCTACTATCAACATAATGGGCTATTTGTCTTCAAGGAAATAAAGAAATGACAATCTTAATTTACTACTTTGCAGAAGTATGTCTAAAATCTGGCACAAACCACACAAGACAAAACAATAAATAGTCGTTATTGGTAATGAGTATGTTTTTTGAAGAGATTTAAGATTATGTATGAACATAAAATAATCAAATGCAAGAAAAAAAAGAATTTTAAGGAAAATATGCTGATTAGAAAACGGGACAAAAAACACTCCTAGAATCAGTTGGTAATGAAGTCTGAATTTCAGTGCAAGGTATATGACAGCAAACTGTTGGACCATATCACGCAAAGACTCAAGCAAATTCTTTATTACTAATTCCAGTGTACACAATGAGCTAATCCAGCAAATGAAGGACCTCATGGAAGCCAAGGAAATCTTGGTGGTGTAGGAATCCTCTAGCAAATGCTGAAACTGGCAGCTTGCAGTGTTATGCAGTAAACTGCATGTCAGCGTATGACCTTAGAAGCTCCTGTGCGTGCCGAGATGTACAGGTGTGTTGTGTCAGAAAATACGTTGTTTCTTTGCCACTAAAGTTTCCTACATTCCTGTATCAAGTATTTGGAGGAAAAAAATTATCTTCCATGCAGACAGTTCACAGAGAGAAAAGTTACAATTTTTTACACCATTTGAGATTTAAAACCTAAAGAACTGAAACGCTCTCAGAGTTCACATTGGAAGCCTGGACTCTAACTCCCCACTCCCCATCTGCTCCGTGGAAGAATTTCAGGACTGCTGAATGATGTCATTTTCTTTGATAAAATTATCTGGATATTCTTAGAAATTTTATGGTTTGTACCTCTGCACATAAGAAATCAAAAGCCATGCAGTATTCCCAGTCCTTGGCAGGAGTTCCCAGAGGAGGGAATTAAATTCAACTGAACCACAAGAGTGCTTAGGTCAGGGGGAGGAAGACACAGCATCACACTAAGGTTTGTTTCTGAAAATGTTAAGGCTCATTTGATGTTTCCTGCTTTCAAGAGAAGCTTAGCTCTGCCGAAGACTGAAGCAGCGATGAAAGATGACAACTTGCTCAGAGGTGCTTTGAAATAAAACTTTAACACTAATTGCAGTGGAGGCCAGGCAGAGACCCAGGCACTAATATTTTTGCTAAAGAGGCACAGCAGGAACTAAAAGTGAACTAGTTTTGAAATAGAACTGATTGCTACAGCAAATAATTTAGTTTTCTCTGTATTTCAGTTGTTTGTTGGGGTTTTGGTTTTGATGGCTAGAATGCCTTTCATCCTTTCTGCAATAATGTCAAACAACATATCCTGAAAATTGTTGGAAAGGAGTGATGAACAAGGCTTAAACAATTTTTAATATAAGCTCTGTGTTCAATCCAGACTAATTTTTCTTCCATCTCCAGTTTGTTGATTTCTACTTTGTGTGTTTGAATATTAAATATAATTTTGCAAAGAAACCATGCCTAAGTTAAAAGAATACCTTGAAGTCTGTCAAAACAAAGGTGACAAAGGAGAATGCACTTACATAATTTATTTAGACATTTAAAAGTCTTTGGAAAGTTCCAGTGGAGAAAAAAACTGTTCAGGAAAAATGTTTGGAAAAGTTAAAATTGTGCCATAATTTGCAACTAGAAGGGGCATCCCAGTCATCAGGTCTAGTCCATTATATTGTGCAATTCATTTCTGAGACTGATCACCCTATACCAGAGGATTTTCTAGCTGCTGCTCCAGTTGGAAGCCTCACTCAGGCTGTCACTGCTACAGTAGTTATGCAAGAATTTCTTAATAATTTATTGTTTTTTCATAACATCAATGAATTAAACTCAGTGAATGATTTCAGATTCAAGATAGTAATTTCTCTATCCTCACTTTTCACAGCACATCATCCTTTTTATTCAACGCTGCTTTCCCATGTTAGTAAAAAATGATGGTTTTCATTTCATCTTTCTCTACTATATCATTATCAGCACTGAATACGACATATGACTACTCTTTCCTTATTCTAATTTTTATATAGCTTTAAATATGTAAAACATTTAATGTTTGCTATTTGCTTTAATGTTTAAGATGAAGCTCCGACTGACTTTAGGCTATATTCACTTTACCCCTATGCTTCCTGATTTCTAACATGCAACTTTTTTTTAAACAAATCTTTTTGTCCTCCTTTTTTGAAATTGACCATTCATTACTAATATGCCCTGTGAAGGGATTTTGAATCTACTTAACTTTCTGATAACATTTTAACTTTGCTTAACAATCAGATTTCTTTGATTTCAGGAAATAGTGAACCTCATATATTCAAGCCCTTAAGGCTTTAGTCCAGATACTAACCAGTTCCTTTCCCTTAGCAGGTCTGACCTTCTGAAATCTAAAATTCATCACAAAACTATTTATTTTCTATTTAACGTAACTAAAATAGATTTATGACATTGATATAGGGTTTTCTTTACCCCTTGTGACCAGCCTTTTCATTTCTCCACATTTTCATTACTTACCAAAATCACTTGTGGCATCACCATCTTAGTTATAAGCTGATAGAAAACTGTCAGCTCTGAGTTTCAAGAATATTTAGATGTGTAACTATGCTCTCAGGTCTATTACTAGGAAATTAAGGTCTTCAATAAGGATATTCTTCTGTACTGATTCTCCTGAATTATTCCTACATCATTTCTTTCTATCCAAATCTGTTCCAGAGACTCTATTACAGTACTATCCCAATACATGCTGTTTTATTAACCTTTCCCAAAAGGTTGTCTGTCTCGAAGCAGATTTTTAGATTTTCCCCTGTTATCTCTTTGCATCTAATACAGCACCACATGCAGTGGTATTCATCATCTTTACTTTTATATCTGCCTTTCCTGAACAATGTGTCCCTCAGTAGCTGTGATCTCCTATGATTGCTGTGTTAATAACTACCTCCAGGTTCTATGTTAATAATTGTGGTTTCGCTATTTTGATGCCTGGAGTCCTGAACTGAGCACAAAATCCAAGGCCTTCATTTATTATATTACTTACTGAATTCCTTACCTGTAACTGAGCCTCTCTGATGTTTTACCTATTGCCATATCCTCATATATCATATATATGTGTGTTTTAAAATCAAGTGTAGAGCTACATACCTTCACTTCTTAATCTTTTCCTTACTAGTTCAGACCAACCTCAGTCTGAAAAACATTATTTCCCTAGGCAGCGAGGGGAGGAGGGCAGGGACCCCTTCTCAATTCACGCTTCCAAGAGTTCAAGCATTCCCGAATCTCCCTTGAAGCTGAAGTAACCTTTGAGCCATTTGTTCATCTTCCTTGCTGTGTTCTTTCCTCCTATGGATCAAAAAGGTTTGGTTGAAGAAAACGCAGGTTTCTGCTACAATAGCTGTCTTGCCTGCCTGTGTCAGTGGACTTTTTACATCTGTCCAGATAAGTGCTGTTTAGCGTTACTTCCCCAAACTTGCCAGATGAGCCTTTGCATACCAAAATGGATCCTCTTTAGTCTCAGGTGCATATCTTGTAACATAAGTTCTCTGTTTTCTTTCTGTTCTTGGTGTTCATGTTAATGACAGAAAGACCCGTCTCTTGGAAGGAATCTGGAAGCCTCTCTCCCTTCTCAGCTGTGATCAAAGCCAGTCTGCAGGCAGCTCCGAGCGGCTTCCTCACAGTGCAATGTGTTCCGCTGGCTGCGCAGCGAAGGCAGCCCCCCTGGAACAAGGCCTGCTCCTCTCCCACCAGGCAAAAGTGCCTTTCATATTCCCTGCTTCAGCTTTCAAATTCGGCTCACAAAGAGACTAAAGCTCATTAAAATCAATGAGGAACATTGTCATATTTTCAATAAATAAAGGATCAAGTTTATACTATCTCTTACAACTCTAATTTTGTATTTTCATTCAAATATACTTAGCTTTAGAGTGTATTGTCTTCTAGCTTCCTTTAATGTTATTACACTGTGAGAAAGGGCCTGACAGTGTAATTTACCTCCCCATTTTCATCTTTATTTGGTAACACCTCTTACATGCCCTTTACTCACCTCTTTTCTAAAGTAACCATTCTATGAAATTAATTCTAAAAGAATATTTGAAAGCCTGTACGTTTCTTTTCAGCTATCATGTTAGTCACAGGATGAAAGCAAAGCTGATGAAAGCACCTAACAGACATTGCTAACAGCTGTTATGACTAGCAAAGAAGACATACGAATTGTTCACTACGTCCTTAATCTTCCATTTTTTCCTCCAGATTTATCTAGCTTGATTATTAATTTGGAACAACTTATGTCATCCTAAAATAGGCAGTTCCTGAATACAGATACAGATCAAATACGTTAATACTTATTGGAGTGACACAGATTTCTCATCTGGCCTTTACAATTTATAGACTACAACTACCTGATATTCTCCTTTGGCTTGCTGCTCCAGAAAGTTACATCTTTTACACTCCAAGATCTACAAGATATCAAGAAAATAAAGCATTCATGGAGTATTTTAAAATTACTGAGGAGGATTCAGCAGTGTTCTCTGGCAACTTAATACTACCCACTGATGTGAAGAATTGAAAACGTTTTGTTTAACGAGACAGTAAAGTTTGGCTTATGATGCTTTGCATCACTGATATCAAAAAATAGACAGCATTTGTGAATGTGACACTAAGTGATGTATTTTATAGTTTTAATTACATTATTTTTATTTGACTTTAATCCCGTAGGATTCGCAAACAATTGGAACATATATAAAACCTGGATATCAGCATGGGTAAACAGCAACTCTTCAAACTCAACAAAAAGAGCCATAGTCTTTACGTTACATTAGAAGTAGCAGAGGGAGTTCTGTAACTGGAGCCAACACAGGGTACTGAGCTAAGCAGCATTAGGCATCCTCACGTTTTTTTCTAAGTAGAGTTCTTAATCGGGTTATAGTGAAGAGCTACCCTAGCACCAGAGATGACATCAAAATGTTCTTTCTAAGAAATTACAGAAGCATTACTGAAGATACGAGACACAATTTTCAGTAAAGTATAAAACAGTCTTGATTAGTGGATCTAGACAGATTTATATTACCTAAAAAACTGTCCCTGCAATTGCAAATGTAGCTTATATGAACTCCATCTTCTTATGGCCTCCACCCCTTTTGTACCATCTTCTGCCCAGATACTTGCTGTCTAAAGGGACAAAGGCTACATACTTTTTGCCACACTTCCTCCAAATTGTAAAATTTAAAATTAATAAAAAGGGAGATGATTTCTGTTTAACAGTTCTAGATGATACCTCAGTGTTGAGCTACTTAACCTCTAGAGGGGAACCCCAAATCAATTTCATTTGCAACAAGTAGCTTGAGGAAAGGCATTGCCCTTGGATATAGATACTCATCCTGTCAAGTAGGAGCCTGTGAGCTTACAGGAAATACTTGGGTGCAGAAAGCAGATCTCCTCACCCTTACTTCACCCCACAGTATCAACCACAGTACAGATTTTTTTTCCTTCAGTTCCATTTTCCCAGTGTCACTGGCGATGCTTCTTCTCCCCCTTTAACAGTCTTTGGGAAACAGGAGAATGAGTTTCAGTGCTTATCCATACAGGGAACTACAGAAGGGAAAGACATGTGGGCTCTCAAGCCCTCACTGCCTTTTCCAAGTTTTTTATATGGGGACAGTGTCCTGTTTGCACCCGTTAGGAAGTGGAAGTGAAATATCTTCTGTTTCTCCAACCTGCCTCACTTGCAGAGTCACGGGGCATCTCTGCCAATAAATTCACTGACATTTGCCTCGTTCCCTGAGAGCCCAGTGGCTCCGACTTGTTCTGTGTTTTCTCACCATCATTTCTTACTGACTTTAATCTTTATTTCACTCTGTCACTTTAGTTTTCACTTTAGTCTGTCTTTGGTTTGAAGGCTGTTTCTGATCTAGCGGCCCTGGAAGTTGCATGTGGATGCACAGTGGTACTCAGCACCTTCTGATAAAGATGCTATGAACTCATACCATGATTATCCTTCTACATCCCTTCACTAGTTCCATACCCAGACATTCCCATTCAGACTTTTGAACTTGGTCACAAATTTTTGCAGGAGGGATATGAGATTATGGCATAAAAAGTTACAGTTTACTTAAGTACAGCACAATTTATCTGCGAGGCCTATTAAAAATAGACTTTAAACTTATTTAACAATATTTTGAATATTGTTTAATTAGTTCATCTAGAATGAACTAACATGTCAGGTGTTTAAAATACACTTAATTAAAAAAGCTGATTCTTAGAATATTCCTGTGTACAAATCCCTTCTCCATCCAACAAAGCCTAAGAGAAGAATCTGGTAACTTTCATTATTTTAGTGAAATATTCATATTCCTTTGTCTTTTTGATAACTTTCTTTATGGGTCTGTTAGTTCAGCATAAACAGAGTCCAGTGTAAAGCGCTGGAACATTTAACAAGGTCAGCTGCCAGTATAAAACACAATTAACATGTGAGAGTTTTGCCAAATCTTCCTCTGCTTATTCTTTTGTCTCATTACACCCAATCCAACTCTTGATCTGTATTAGGGTGTTATTCATTTACAAGCAAGAAAGGTTCCAAGGATACAAAACTCCCTGTAGGATGAGCACAAAAGAGGACACATTCCTTTCCCTCAGGGTGTGAATTCACCTAATCATAATCAGGGCTACTAGCTACTATTATAATGAAATGATAAATCTGTAGCGACAGCAACAATCCAAGGAAAGAGTAAGAGACATTTTTGTTATCATCTACTTTATAGTTCTCATTTTAAAGATACTGACACAAGATTTCAAACCCCCGAATAGACAGATTATGCTAACTCTATATTGCGTTTTTATAAAGTAGGTTTTAAAGTGATTCCATATGTATTGGTAGAATTTTCTTTGTGTACTCAGTGCAGGCCTCAGAAGTAATTGCAATATTCATATGTCCATGCAGAAATCATATAAACTGGAGGAAAGCTTATCAGGTTAGGAAAGCTTCAGAAGTGATCTTGGGTGCTTTAAGATTTGATTCACCAGGTCTGACATGTCAGCTGGTCTAGCTGGTTATAGCTTTTCATGGTCGTTTCCCACATAGCCTTCCATGAGGGGTGGCTGGTGACAGGACAAGGGGTAATGGGTACAAGTTGAATCACAGGAAGTTCCACCTCCATGTGAGGAAGAACTTCTTTACTGTGAGGGTGACAGAGCCCTGGCACAGGCTGCCCAGAGAGGCTGTGGAGTCTCCTTCTCTGGAGATCTTCCAAACCTGCCTGGATGCCACCCTGTGCCACGTGCTCTGGGTGTCCCTGCTGGAGCAGGGGGGCTGGACTAGATGATCTCTAGAGGTCCCTTCCAACCTCAACCATTCTGTGAGTCTGTGATTCTGTGAGGGGTTTATGTAAGAGCATTTCTCTATTTTGAAAAAAAATCACCTTCACTGAAGCTGCAGAATTTCACATTGTTAAGGGCTTTGATTCTGGCCACAACCAGTCAATTTAGCTGTTTACAATGACTGCCTATCATGTTAACATTGCAATAACAGACAAATACTGTTATTTGGTGTGTGTTTTTTCGCTTTAATGAAGAAAAGGAATAGAAGAAGTGGTTCGATGTATTTCTTAAGCCTGAATAACTACTTCAGTAAAATACCGAGAACTCTTATTATAAAAGCGGTTGAAGTGTTTTACATACTCAAATCCATTGTGTATTTATGTCCTTAAGCACCCATGGGATGGGACCCTATGAAGATAGCTAAGGAAAGGCATAACACCGCATCTTTAACACTTGCTAAGTGTCTTCAGCATCCACTGATCTAAGGACAATCAGATGCGACTCAAATTCAAATAGGAGACACTCAGTAAATAATAAGGAAGATATTTTAGGACTGGTGTTTCTACTAAACTTCTTTTCCCTGCACAATGGCTCTGAACAGACTTTTGTATAAATGTGTGGAACTGTTAGATTCACTTCAGTAAGTGCAAAGCTTGGAGGAAGCAGACGTATTGAGCATGTTTGCACAGATGGTCTCTTCATGCACAGTAATTGGAAAGTTTTGAGACATGTCAGATTTACTGAACATAACATAGAATCATACAGAAATAATCCTAGAGGGAACCTGGGGAGACCATCTAGAGTGTCCCCTCTAAAGCAGGCTCATCCCTATCTCCTGAAAGGAGCTTATTTTACTTTTCATTAAGTATTTCCACTTAACTTAGTGAGGAAACTAACTAGTGTCAAATTGGAATCCTTCTGCTGATGTTTAAGGACCTTTCTTTACATCCTGTGCACCACAGACATGGAGAGTTGTTCATTCTCTCCCCTCTACAGTAGCCTTTAAATGCAAGAAAATGGCTTCCTCCCTTCTCTGCTCTACAGTTGCATACTACTAATTTTATCAGCTCTGCAGTCAATCGAAGGCTTTCAGACCAGCCGAGTGACAGTGTTGGATCAACTGTACTGATCCCCTGAAACTGTACTGATCCGCTGACTGGCTACTCTACTGTAGTGCTATAGCAAGGGTAAGAACTCTCCAAAGCATCCGCCTTTATATGCATGTGCCCCAGAACCGAACCACACATGCTGAACACACGTCCAGAGTTTCCTGGATGTGCAGAAACTACTTGAACCCCATCTGCCTGCACATCCAGAAACCTTAAATTTGCCCTTTAAGGCCAACCTAAGCAATCCTCCATCAGAAAAAGTGCTTGGGAAAACACAATCATATGGCAAGTCTACAAACCGTGCAGCATGCTTTTCACATTCCAGTTGTCTGTGGACACTGAGAGCAGCCTAGGGAGTGCAGGAGGAAAGGTTGAGGTAGCAATCTGCTGCTCCATTTGCAGTGCTCCACCAAAGGTGCTGGACCAAAGGTAGCAACAGAAAATGTCTCCCCCAACTATGTTTTACCGTAAAGAACGCTTGGGGACAGCCTTAGGAATAGTCATTTGCAGCCTTTCTAACAACTAATGAAGTTGTTAGGACCTATATTCAGTCTCTGAAAGTTCCAGGATTAGCCTCCACATGGATTCTCTGGCCTCAGGAGTGACACTCCTCCTCTTCCCTAGTGTTTCTTGCCCAGTAAGCTGAAATTAAAATGAATCCACTTTACACTAGTACAGCAGAGGAATCAAACTCTTTAAATGATGTCCACGTGCTAGCAAATACTGTGCAAGCCATCAATAGTGTGGATTCTTGCAGCTCCACTGTCATTGCCCAGTATTTCATGGCGGGGAAGTGATTTGAACCTTTTGCTGTAGAAGACAGCAACAGGCAATAGCTGATGCCATAGCCATTTCACTTTGGAACTG
>NW_010584394.1:43556-58632 GCF_000705375.1 Tinamus guttatus | reverse complement strand
CCCCCTCGCGGGGAGACCACGCCTCCTTCTCGGGGCCACGCCCCCGCGCTGGGGAGGCCACGCCCCCGGCACCTGGCATGTGTTGAGGTGTCCGGTCTCAGCGCGGTCCTTCACGGCTCCGCCGCCCTCCAGGGCTCCGTGATCCCACTGCACCTAAAGCAATGGGAGGGGAATGCGCGACATCCCGACGGCTCCCGCGGCTGGAAAAGCGCCGAACCAACGCTCATACCCACCCCGCAGCCCTCTGAACAAGCCTTTCCCCCGTGTTCAGCAACACGGAGGGGGTCAGTTCAGCACTCGGACCCCTATCGTTTAAGAATAACTCCAAATTCATGTAAAAAGAATCGCTAGAGCCTCCCCCCCATTCAAGAGGAAGAGCTTTCTCTTTTTAAAACAAGCTTTTTTTAAAACAGCAAATGTCTGCAAGTAGCTGAAGCTTTCTGCTTGAAGATGGACAACAGAATACGCGGTGCTTCAAAGGAAGCGTAAGATTCAACTTCCTTTTGTGAATTACACAATAAAAAACAGGACTAGTTTTCTATTATTCTGAAACAAATCCATTCTCACACTTCATTTTAAGAACACTGCAAGCACACAGCAGCCTTACCTTGTGTTGAAAGCAGAGGGCGAAGTCAAGAAGCAAAGCTGCGTGTCTCCATCAATCAGAAAAACTAAGGAAGAGAACTTGGAAACAAGGAATCATATTCTAATTCTGCTTATGCTTCAGATTCATCTAGCAAGAAACAAAATCTTCTTGTAGGGGCAGTTGCCACTAAAATCTAAACGTTAGCACACACATCAAAAAATGCATCTATATCTTTTTATAATTTTCTTGCATGACTTGTAAATGACCGAAATGATCAGCAAAACACATTAACTGATGTAATACTTAAATAATATCTTTTAAGAGTATTACCAGTTAACTCCAAAATATTATGAAGCTAGAACTGACAACAGCATACTATCCCCATTTGATTAAGGAGACAACTATAAAAAAGAGCTAGGAGGTGCAGAGCATCATCTCCCTTAAATATGAAAATTATTCACAAGTAGGACAACATTAGTATCTCAATCCCAATTTGCAAACATCACTTTTAAATTCCAACGTTTTGTGAATTGCACTCACACAACAAACAGCCTCCATCTCAGACTGAAGCAGTATATAGCACCTTACAGCCACCAGCTGCAGAAAGCACAGCTGCCCCAGAAGTTGGATTACCTGGCCTGAATCTGGGCACTTGCTGAGCACAACCCTCTCACCATCTCCAGGCTGTTTAGTATCAGTTACCAGATTTTTCTTTATGTCCCACATGCTGCATTTTTACCACCTGTCAGATCATCGTGTTACAAACATACCACGCCAGAAGGTACCATGCCCTTAAGAACACAGTATGGCTGAGAAAGCAGGTTTGTGCAACAGCACCTGTGCTCCATCCTCAAAGCTGAATTCATTTCTCTGCTAAGCAAACTGCAAAGACAGTTGAAAACCATCTGGGTTTTTTTTGTTGTTTTTCTCTTTAGACTGACTCTGTGTCTGTGCTGTTGCGGGTGGGAGGACAAGGAGAACTAGTGCAGTACTATCTTAACTAACCGGCATCAGTAACTACCTTCACAAAAAACTAAACTAAGCCCCGCAAGACACTACAGGCTCCGTGCCAACAAGCTCAGTATCACCACACGCTAACCATGCTGACCTTTAGCAGAGCAGCAATGGCAAAACACACACAGCAAGTCCACAGAGCACAGCACAGCCTGGGGACCCCGGCAGCACCGTGCCAGGCTACGACCCAAGACGCTGCCAGCACGGAACCACACGGAGCCAAGCACAGCGCCAACCAGGCTGGCCACAACGCCGTGCTAACATGGCCAGGTCCATAACAACCCAGCTTGTTTGCAATAGTTTGAATATCTCTACACTGTGTGACAGTGCAGAATCATACAGTCGAGTTAAATGGTTTTCATGAGTGCCACAGAAGTAACAGGACTTACCCCATGAAAATTTGCTCAGATTACAACTACCTCCACGAAGCTACACAGACTGAAAGGACAGCTGCCCATCTGCACCAAAG
Organism: Tinamus guttatus; assembly: GCF_000705375.1. The sequence goes on along the minus strand of NW_010584394.1, from coordinate 56,563 downwards.
AGCAAGAATTCAAACTGCTGGAAGTGAGCGTTTAAAGCAGAAACATGTACGCCAACTTTTACTATGCATATTAATAAATATTCTTTATTTAAATTTTGCACATTGCGCTTTAACATATTACATCCAAAACATTTTGCCAATGGATGTCTACTTTGTAAAATCTTATATTCAGCTCATTGTCATTCTGTACAGAATTATAGGTACAACATTACTTTGCCACTAGTTTGCTTTTTGTAAGTCTCACAGTAAGAGAAACATTTAATGAAAAGAGATGGCTTAAATTATAAGAGAGGCTTGCACAGCTACTCAACTAAAGATACAAGCCTGGAGAAAGAACAAAATTAATGAAATCACCTCCACCAGCCTCCCCCCCAAAAAAAACAAAGAAAAAAAAATCACATTAATTTAAGATAAAATTTTGCCATAAGTCACTAAATTAAGTTTTAGAAAGAGAAGGCGCAGTAGTCATCTTGAGAATTTCATTGAAAGACAGAGCTATTTTATTGTATTTAGTTCGCTCCAGCCGTTGTCAACCAACCGTTACAAATGGGCCTCTTGTGATCATTTAAGCGGCAGTATTTATTAAATTTCTCCTTCAGATGCTGTCGGTATTGTTCTCTATTGCTGTAAAAAGACTTGTTGTTTGCCATAAAGGACTGTATTTCATCTTGTGAGATAAAGATTTCCTCATCAGAAGTGCATTCAGATTCATCCTACAAATGAAAACAAGCACGTAAGAACTCGAGCCCTCCTATACCACACCCCCGTCCTTCGATTTTACGTTGTCCACAGCTGTTCGGAACAAAGCCCTAACCTTCGTATCACAACGACACGAGGAGTCTTCACTTGTTAATCCAGTCACTCGAATCATAGTGTTCTGCTATTTGTTGAATAAGACGCAGCCTAGAGTCATAACCTGTAGCAAAGTTACCTTCGGCCTTAGCTAGTTTCCTTTGGGAGAGGAGAGTTTGTACTGGATGTTCACGTGCGGTACGTAAAAGCAAGGAGAAGGGGGAGAATGGAAGAAAACTGTCTGAGGAGTCTGTGCTGGGAAGTAACGTTCGAGACGTGAAGGCAACAACAATGCAACTTCTTTCCAAGACGTAATACAATCGTCAATAACAAATATTGATAATACAAGTTCTCTAAGTTGCAGCAATAGACAATTCCCCCTTCCTTGCAAAGCAACAGAATTCTACACCTTACAAAGAAAGTGCACAAGCAAACAAACTAAATGCCAGGAGAGTAAGCTATGGGCCTCTGGCTCAGTTATGTTACTTGCTGTCAGAGTTCTTCATTGACATTGAGTTATAAACCTCCACCCCAATGATTTCAAGCTACAACTTAAAATTCACAATAAGTGGTTACTTACAAGGAGTTCCACTAAGCTCTTGGCACCTTTTCCAGTATCAGGAACAAGTGACGTTTCTGTAGGTTCAGCAAACTGTGACACATTTTTCATATGCTCGAACCAAGGCAATTGCTGCCCACTTTTTTCTGAGCTACAGCAGCTTTCAGCATGTGTGTCTTTGGTCTTGTCACGATGAAACTCTGTGTGCATATTTCCTGAGGTCTCTCTGTTACCTGGATCTGCAATACAGCTTCCAAGTTTCTGAATCTAGAAGTGAAAACGTTTGTAGTGAACTACTAACCACGTTAAAAAAAATGAAAGATTTCAAATTTCAGATAGAGGTGGGAGGGAAAAATAAAGGAAAAGAGTGCAAGAATATTTCCTAAATGAAGAATTGGGAGGAAGGCGGGGGGAGAAGAACAGCATGTTAATTCACAATAAATTATTCTAGGAAGGACTTCAATTAAAAAAAATTTGGTTGGAGACAACATGGATTTCTATGACATCTCATTTACTAAATTAGTCACCATCCAAATTGGAGATGTGTTAGTTGCATACATTACAGAGTAGTTATAAAATAAGTATTCTGATGTAAGCTGAGATCCTTACATGTTCATTCTCACACTTCAAAGTTTTACTTTTCTTTTTCTTCTTTTTGTTTTTGCCTTTTGTGTTATTCTCTTCCGAATTAGCCCAACACTCCACGCAGCTATCTCCATCCTCCTCTTTGTCATCACAGCGATGGACACATGAATCATCTCCTGCAAGAGACAGGGAAATTCATTCTCTGATATGCTTTTTGTTTTGTATACTAAAACAACATTAAGCTCTTGCCAAACTTACCGTTTTCATCATGGTTACAAATGCCTTCGGTGCAGGCCACGTCTGATCCCTCTCGAGACCCTGTTTCACTGCCCTCCATACTAGATGAATAGCCACAGTCACTACCATTACAGTGTGGAGACAAACCTGAGATGAAGTGAAAAATTACTGTCAACTCTAGCAGCTTTTACACACTCTTCATTAATATGTGTGCCAGCAGGTGTTTCTTAAAATGTTTATTTTCTTACATTTTAGACCTCTAATTTTTTTAGAAGATTTTCTGAACAGCACTGCCTGATAAGTGATGGTTTTAAAATGCAAAATTATGAAATTTGACATACCTTTCTTTATTTTAGGTGAGCCTAATAGGGTACCACTACTAGGACAGGTGCAAGAAGTGCTTTCATTAGTAACAATTACTTCTACACAATTGTTGGCTTCTTCTGCGCTACCACAGGCTTTGCAACTGTTTTCCATGAAATCTGAACTTTCCTTAAAAAAAAAAAACAAACACACAAAAAATAAATGCAGGTAACGAAAGTAGCTCAGCCAGCACCTTTCAAAAGAATAATCTTTCCACAAAGCAAAACAGCTGGTAGTGATTGATAATAGACACTCTTATGATTCTTTAGAAGTACAAGACAACTCAAAGCCCCTATTTTCCACACAAGAATATGATCTACAGTTAACAGAATTTTAGTTTGGCCAAGATGTACAATAATAATTACATTTATTGATCAGTCTGTGTTGAATCAACAGAAGAAAAAGCATCCCCAAAAGAAGTTAATGGTAGTTGTCTTCGATTAGCATTTGAATTTCCATATTAGAGTCATCTTTGAGAAATGACAATTTAAAAGACATTCTAACCTGCTTTACCTAGATTCATGATTAAATTTATAATTAAAAAGAGACCAAAAAGTTCCAAGCAAACACTTTACAAAAAGACTTCACTAATCTGAAGTTAGTATATTTTTCAGTAGTGACCAAAACCAGTTCCCAGAAACAAAATACAGTAAAAACCTCTTCAGCATTCTAGAATTCAGCACAGAGCTGAGAAATAAGGCACCAAATTAAAACTCTAGTTATCTAACACCTGTTAGCAGAAACCAACAGCTATCAATGTTTACCTTTGCTTGATTGATTTCCTTCTCTTCTGTTGTCTGCAAAGGAGCAGGGATCTCACACACACACTTATTTTTCCGCCTGTTCTTTCGTTTTTGGCGCTTCTTCTCTTGCTTAAGCTCTCGCACCCTTTCTTCTTCTGAAAACTCTTCACAGAGTTGTTCCAATCGACTAATACCCTGCACTTTTTCCACAGCCATCTGTTTATGAGATTTTAGATCTATTTATAGACATTAATCATAACTCAAGCTTTTACATTTATAAAGAAAAAGGAGGAGGAAAATAACTGGCAACTATTTTTTATGTTAAAGTCACAACAACACAATTATCAGCACCAGAAAAAAATTGCCCATTCAGATTTAGTCACTCAATTTAGACTGCTGAAAGAGATCATGTATGCAGGAACATTTATTTAATTTAGGGCCCACATTCACAACTTTCAGTTAAAAGCAATGGACTTCTGCGGATCTGTAGATATAGCAAAATCATAGTAGGTACCTAAATTTATATTAATGAATAGCAATATGCTTAGAACAGGTATAGATATGCACCAAGACAAACATGATTATGTGCCACAGCACACCTAGTCCAATGTTACTTCCATAGTAACAGAAAAAGAGAAATACTTAAGAATTAAAATTCCACTATGAATTTTCCAAAATTGGTTTTGCATTTCCTCCCCAATTATGAATATAACAAGCAAAAAATACAAAGGTGAAGACACATCTACTGGTATTTGTGTAAAGCAATTTTTTTGAATATATTGAAGAAATTGCTCAGAGTTCTGTCTAAAGTTCCAGAGTTTAGAGAATCACAGGAAAGCTTTGAAACCAGCCACAGAGCACAGTCAATGTGAGACGTAGCAGTGATGACTGATTCAAAAGCACCACCTCACTTTTACTAATTACTCAAACTGTTGAGCTGTTTAACCTGCTGTAACCAGAGCTGCTTTTAAAAGCTAAAAGCAGCAGGAACCTCACTGTGAATGAAAAATACAGAAAATCCAGCACATTGCTTTTTGCTCCTACACACACTACAAACAAGCGCCCATCTCCAACATCTGGGACAGTTCACTGATGAACACAACTCAGTTTTAATATACATTAATATTACACAGCTGCTGCCTACAGTTATCAGGCATAAAGTGGAAGACCTGGAAAGCTCCTTCCCTCCACGTGTTAGCAGAAAATGAATAGTGTAAATGCACACAGTCATTAGAGCACTTCAGGTGCACGTTAGATTTTTTTTACCTCAAAGCTTTTGCGTAAAGCATCGACGCCGAGGTAAAAAAGCATCTGCCACGTTTGTTCCTCAGCCCGCAACTTCTGCCAGATTCGGTGCAATCTTTCATAAAGATGAATGCCCAGACAGGTCAAAACTTCTTCCTGGGCTATGTCTATTGTCTTGGCATGCCTTTCTCTTCTTCTAAAGAAAAAGTCAATCCAGAGCACAGATACTGTTAAAATAGCTGGAAGTCTACCAAAAGATCAAAGCAGTTTAATGAAGTATTTCTGAAATGTACAGCTGAAGATGTGTTTGCATGAACGGCTTTTTTAAAAATCAATTTCTGTTGTGCTGCATGCAGATGCAAAATAGAAAAGACCATGTCAAAATAAATAATAAATAAATCACTACTTGAGCGCTGAATAAATCCAGTACTTTCCTGACATACTCATCTGTGCAAGGCCCTGTAAAGCTGCACTGCTCCTTCCACCCTGCAGCCTCCAAAAGTGTTATACTACCAGCCTCTGCTTACTGTTAACAGAAGGGATCTACGGAGTTTTAACACCAAAGCGAAGCAGCCATTCAATTACTAGAATGTTCATTTATTTTATAGCAAAAGTTTCAGCTTCCTGGACACTTGTGTCAGTGTCGGTTAAAGTTTATCAACATGCACCTAAGCTCATACATACTCACCTTGCAACAAAGTATTTCAGTACTAATTTGTATCTATCATCTGTTAAGGAAAATAATTACAAAATGTTTTTCCCTCCTAATCACGACTGCGTTCTAGTTGTAAATTATTAAGCTCCGAATGGTATTTTTCATTAGAGATGTTAGAGTTTAACATTTAAGATGTTAGAATAAGTTCAGAAACCAATATAATATACAAGTGGTTACAAAATTAAGTTGGACACTTGGCATTCAGTACAACTTTCACCCAAGGCTCTCTTTCTATTTCACATATTTGAACACTTCAGTGGAAAAGCAGGTAGCTCTAGTGAGCGAACAAATGAACTAGAAGACATTCAGCAATATCTTTCAGTCTCACCTTGAGAGTTAAATACACTTTAAAGTTAAAAGCACATACAAAACCTTCACTCCTTTGAAGCACTATCTTGCAAGTATACTTTGGCATAAATATTTACATTCAGAAGTTTAGTACACAGCAGAGGCAAAAAATCACTTTTGCAAAATACATTCAACAATAAAATAAAGAAGCAAAGCGCTAGATAGCCCACTCTAGCAAATTACATACTCATACCCTCCTGCGAACTCTGGCTCGGCCCGGCCCAGCAGGTGTGCAATGAAATCTGTTTCGCAGCAGACGTGTATGTGACGCTCGTGGGGACAGCAGCGCAGGCCCTCATAAAGCGCAGCGCAGTAGCCCTTTTCCTTGCTGCAGTCTAGCTCGCCAATAAGAATATTGTAGGCTCGAAGTACTTTATTTTTGCAGTCAGTGCAAAACCTGTATGAAAGCAGAACGTAACACAACTGAATTCTTATTCAAGCAGGAATTTAGAACAGCCTGTTCTGAGTTACAACTTACTGGGCTATGCAATAGTACATGCTGTATTTAAACCAGGTTTACCACTGCTTATGTTACTTCAAAAGGTAAAATAGTAACACTATGGGAGTAAGACATGTAAGTTTATTATACAACTACCTAGCATATACTGTAAGTCTGGATATGAATTTTCACATTCCAAGGCATAAATCGGATAATGGTTAATATGAAGACATTTATGGATGGGTATGTAATTCCACATTTGTTCAAAAAAACGGAAATTTAGCAGTGAAAGGCATTTTAGGACAAGCCAGCACAATATTCCTCAAGTAGCACATTGAGTTACTTTACAGCAATTAAAATATACTTAAGTCAGTGACAAACAACAACAACAAAAAAAAATGTTTCATTTGTTGCCTGCTGTGCAAGATTCTTGTTTCCACTACTAAAAATCTCTTTAAATATATTTTGAATTATTAGACTATTACACAGGCAGCCAAACAAGGTTTACTAATAACACAATGTATTCAGCTTAAACATGTGATATAGCTCAGATAACTAATAAAAGGATAGTATAGCTATGAAGTCAATTGTAACTAAAATACAACCAGATTAAGCTCATTCTCTTTTAAAATAGTAGCCATCTTCAAGAAGCCACAAAGTTTCCAGCTATATTATTCTAAAAATGCGAGGCAGACGAGCTGCTCACATTTCAGCTCTCAGCTTGAAAAGCTTGCTCTTCGTCTCATCTCTGGATAGGGCTTTTTCCTTCCCTATTTTGTCCAGTCACATGACAATATAAAGTGAAATACATTTTGATGTTTGATAGACTTAGGATAACAGGCTAATTTCTGTGCTGGAAGGAAATAAAACAGCAGTATTACTGCAGGTTAGAGCCAGGAATTCTGCCAACAGCATGTTTAATGCCACAGAAGATTAAAGTTTCCACACTTTGTTTCCAAAGCGTTATTTCCACACCACCACCCACACACCCATCTGTGCCCCCACAGCCTATATCAAAACCTTGAGACTGCTGGAAATCAAAACTTTTTCATCAGTATGATAACTGCCATACACACGCAACAATAATGTAGTGGCCTATTTTTTTCCTGCAAGAGAGAAGTAACAGCACTTGCACTTAAACTCCTGTTTTAAAAGTCATTTACAAGCCACACCAAGCCTAAAAACCTCCTCCTGCTTCCGTTTACCTCATATCATTCCAAAATTGCATATATTCCCCAAAAGCCTAGAAAACTGTCCCAAACAGAATGGGTTACTTCTAGAAGTAAAAGCTCTATTACTATCACAAAAAGGAAAAGTTCTGTGCACAGAAAACATCAACATTCTGCATTACTAAGAACGTACAAATTTAATATTAATTTTGCACCAAAAGGAATCCAAAATTCGCTCTCACACACAGAGTCCTAAAGGCCTCAGTTAAAATTATTTTTTAAAAATAGAGCTACCTAAATTTTGAATTATTGCTATCTCTTGATAGTGTACATACCACTAACAGAAAGAATAGTAAAAAAAAAAAAAAAAAAAAAAAAAAAAAACCCCCACATGTTCCTGAGCCCAGTTTTAAAGTTATAAGTAAAACTCTTGTTTTATATATTTTTCATCACATTTTAAAAGAAATACATATCCAACTGTAATACATCAATTTTAGAATTTAATTCTAACAAAAAAGCGTGCAGTTTACACATTTTGATTCTCAATAACACGTAGCATGTATTACACTAAATGAAGGTCTCTTGATTTTCTTAACATACCTGTGTTTTCGTAGATATGTTTCTAATGTTTCTAAAAGACAACTAGAATCAATTAAAACTACTTCATCCCTGCATTCTTGGGACATGAGTTCCCACACATCCATCCAACAGCCCCTGCAAGAAATAAAATAAATCATAAGTAACAAATAGGGGACATAATCCTTTTAGAAGGGAAAAAGAGGCAAAATAAAGCATCTTTCATTTACCTGACTGCTCCCTGGAAAGGTCCATAGTGGAAAGTGATCCTACACTTGCTGTCCTTCCTGCTGTCTTCACTACTTTTCTTATCTGCATTTAATTTCTCTGTACTGAGTGTGCTACTGCTCCCTTCACTGTAGCACAGTATTAAAAAGAAATTTTAAACCTATACTATAGGTTACCAAGTCTACTATGAGCTAGTTATTTTTCCTAAACAAATGCTATCAAAACGCTTCAAAAATCCTCAATTTACCCTGAATAGTGTATTGGCTAAGTCTGAGCTTCCAGAAAAGGAAGGGGCAGCTGAGATGCAAGGTTTTTTGTCCACATTCTCAGACCCAGAACCACCATGACTTTAAAACAAATATCGCTAAAAGGCATTTTTTCAGAATATTACCTTAAGCATAAATGTATAAGAACTTTAACATTTTTGGCAAATTGCATTTCAAATGGCAATTTGGGAAAGTCATACTTCCACATCTCTATCACCACAGAGAAATCATTTAAAAACCTACACTTAGCATCCAAAATTGTTAGGAAGCTTTACCCTAAAGCTATGTACATTTACCGTACTTGAAGTACTCTTATGCAGCAAAACATAACCTTTTAAAAAGCAAGTCATGCTTACTTACAGGTTTGACTACACTTGACATTTGATCAGAAAAATCATTTCTGCTTAAGCTCATGCATAGGTAAAATAGAGTAGAAAAAAACAGGGGAGGAAACACTCCTATTTAATAATTAGTACCTCAAGAGTATGTATTTATACTATTATCTCAGTTAATTGCTGGATTTGTATTTGCATGTTTGTTTCTGAGAAGTTAAAAGCCCCTTAGCCCCAAATGAAACAGAGCAGTGACAAATAACGAATTCCAAGCAACTCTCAAGTGGTATTAGCTGGTATTTGTAGTTAGAGAACTTGCATAATTAAACGCACAAATACAACTCAAAGCCTTTTTGTTGTTGTTTTTTAATAAAGTAACTAACAAAGGCACAATTTGCCAGAAGACATTTCTTGCAATGTAGATAAACAGAAGCTTTAAACTGATAAACTTATTTTGTAACATCATCCTCTTTGACATCTCCCAGTCTAGGCTGTTAGCACATTTGCTTCCACTCCAGGCAGCAGATTGACTTGGAGAGTTATCAGTACTGATACACCCTGATCACTTCAGTCACATAATAAATGAATATTGACTGAGCAAGCGGAGTACAAGCCACATCTCTTAAGTAAACTACACTGATTGTCCACACACCATGTTATTAGGCAAAGCCCAAAGCTTTACTTTTAATACATTAAAACATTGTTCTTCCACACATTACTATTAACCTGTCACTGTTCAAATACTAAGGTGATTTATTCCAGTATAAAGTGAGCAAATAAAAGCAACATTATCTATTCTTTCAGTCTCATATTTATTTTGCTAGGCCAAAATAGTACATATAGATTCCAGGATATACATTTTAAAATAGAAACAATTAAGATTATCATAAACAAAATGAAGAGATTTAACACTTTCATAAAACTTCAAATGTGCTTTTTCCTTTTTCCTCCTTTATATACATCTATAGATTGTTTATTTAATATAAGCTTTAAACCAATTATAAGAAACATCTGTAAATAGGATATAATCACTATCCACTACTACCCTCAAGGAGGGCAAGTAAAATAAAGTGTCAAGTTCCACGTGTCTAAATCAGTCTCAGGGGAATCAGCCTAAATCCAAAGAAACTAAAGTCCACATAGAAAAAACACATGCCCTGCAACTAGAAACCCTGATCAGTCTCTGACAGTCTGCCTGCTTAACCAGAAACAGAACACGACTGACTAGAAAAATGTCAATACACAACAACTAACCACAGTGGTCCAATCATTGGTCAACACCTCGTTAAGAAGACGAAGAAGATGCAAGCCAGGCAGCTTACGCTGCCCAAAATTCCTGGGCACTCCTGTTCCTCTCCCTCACAAAACTTTTGAAATCTACCACAGTGCAAATGGTTTGGACACTTCTACTCTAGCAAGCAAACTGCATGCATAAAAATTGATCTCTGTGCTTAAAAGGAAATGAGTATCTGTAGTTCCATTCCTTAAATATTTTAGTTTGGATGCTGCACAATAAACTTACCCCAAAGGTTTTGGTTTGTGTGTGTCCAGGGAGTGCAGCTGACACCTCTTGTTCTTCTTGCTTTTGGGAATTGCATCAATCATATCATTCAGTTTGGACCTACAGAAAAACGCCCAAATGCATAACTTTAGTATTATGAAAACATAATTATCCAGAGAAAATGTAGAGGTATCAATTCAGCTCATACGTCAGAGAAGAGTACCTTAATGAACACTAAACCTAAAAATTCTCTCCATATTCTCAATTACTTTTACTGTTTACTCATTATGACCCACAAACTTGTAGTAGTCCAGGAAAGTGTATTAAGAACGTTTCCAAGCAAACCCTAGAAAATAACATACCCCACAACCTAAAAAAACTACTACATCATTTTACTTGATGAATAATAAAACTGGAACAATGACAACTAGGGAACTACTAAGAGTACATTATCTGTTCCAAGTTACACCTGCCTTGGCTTCCAAACCTCTGTCCCCAATTCTGCACTAACCTCTTCCCATTGGCCTGCTAAGTGGAGCAAGAAGCAGCAGGAGCTGAAGCCAGCTGGAAGGCACAAGCACCCCGTGGTGAGCAGTCGCTGCCTGCTCTGTTGACAGCCGAAAAACAAATGACACTGAGGCTACATATTGTGCTAGCCAAACGCAGAGGGTTTCCCCTCCTCAGTGTTACTGTTCTGCTCAAGCGCAGAACGTACATTTCCTATGTACATTTTCTACTCAGAGTAGTGGGGTAAAGAAGCCTTTCTCTTTCAGAGATCATGCAAAACTGCAGCACTCTTTGGAGACTAATGGTTAAGTGTTTAATGCCACCATCTTTCAGCTGCAATCAGAGCACTGCAACTGATGATACAAAAGATGAGGTCCTTGGGGTTTGTTTTTTTTCCCTCCAGGTTAGACAGATTACAACAACTAGATTAACCTGGCTGTGTAAAACAAGTATGAGCTATCAGATGAAAACCTGCAACGATTCAGTGTCTCTAACAAGGAAGCTAAAGAAGAGCAACATACGCAGAAGCTGGTTCTTCTTTTCCCCAGATGATAAGAATGATCTGAACAGTTTTAAGATAGCTCTGGGTTTAACTTACCCATGCACATAGAATAGCGTATAAAGCTTCTTTGCATCAGTCATACAGCTTCGAGTTACAGAAAGAACCCCCTTTGGCCCTACTGTTAGGGGCTCAAGTGCTGGATTTCCAGATTCAACAAGCTGAGAAAACAGCCGTTCCACGCTGCGACGGCATCCGACACACGGGACCAGCTGCGAAAGCGCACTCAGAACTTCACGCGATGTCACCATCATGGCAATATTTAGATCCTGTTGTTTAAGCATACTATGCCGCTAAAAAGAGAGGAAGAAATGAAATAATTATTTTGGAGATCTTGAACTGTTCACAGATTTCTCTACTTTTAACTGCACTCTTTTAAAAACATACTTTAGAGGGAAACTCCGTGCAGTGCTCAGAGATGCAGGCCAATCTCTTACCACATATCACTTACAATACTTAATGTATAAATAAAAGCACGCCCAAACAGCATCACAGGAACAATTCTCCTTCAAATCTTAGGGTCTATCCTCAACTATTTTTCCCCTCTTGTTCTCTCCTTATACCACTCAAATCATCAGATATTGCTTCTAGAGGAACAGCATACATCCCCATCTTTATCATCAGAGAGCCCTCTGCTCCACCTGAGCTCTCACACATAACTCCAGAAGCTTTTGTTCTCTATGCAGATTCATTTTGTCTTGGGCATATAGGCAGGAATTTCCTGAATTCTTAAGCACTACCTAGTAATTTGCATATATAGAAACCTTTTTTAAAATAAACCTATTCAGATGAAAGCATGTTTGGCAATACTTCTCCTGGAAGACTACAGGTCATTTCACATCACAAATCTAATACCTGAAAAAACATGGACATTACTATTCAGCATTAAGCATTTTATTTTAATGAGTAACATCCAATGCATGCTAAAAATGAAACATTAAAGAGAACACCATCTAAAATTTCTTACACCAATAGACACCTTTAAGAGCCTCTCCTGCTTCCTCTGTCAAATGCATCCATATACATACACACACAGGCAAGCAAATATTTTCTATTTCTTCTTCTAACTGCTGAATTACAGACTTGGACTTCAACAACATTGAACTTCCAGTAGCAGAGCTGCACCAAGGAGAGAGTCCCTTCTCCACACCTGCACTCAATATCAGCACCTTCCACATCCACAGCTCCATCTACAACAACAGTGTTGTCAGTGTACTAACTGTGAACATGATTTTTCCCTGGTTATACAAAATACAGCTTTCCCAACACAATTTTATCTATACAGGGAACATTTTGCCACAATTGTATTTTCTGCATTATTGTCATGCCATACCAATCAAACACTCCTAACGTAGAAATTATTTATTACAATTGCTGGAGAAAGAAATAAGAAAACATCACACAACACAGCAAAAATAATTCATCCTGTGGAAAGCATAAAGGCAAACTGAAAAACATTTCCACTTCATCTTATTTCTATTCATATTATAACAAGTAAAATTATTATTAGATAACATTTAGAGTTTGCACTCAAAAAAAAAAAGGCACATTAAATAATTTGTCAAAGGGTATTTACTCTTCAGGAATCCTTCCCTTTTCAGTAATTAACAGTGCTAGTCACAGCAACAGTAAAAACGAGCTATCCTCACAAGAGAGCTATGCTTTATATGCTCCACATGCCTGAACTGCTGCAGTCAAGACCACACTGAAGAACAAGCTGCGTATCATCAAACTGGCCAGTTCTTTTGGATATCAAGCAGCACAACCTTTTTTATTTGTAACAGGTTTAACAGTGTTAAGAGTTATTTGCCAGAGTGTTAGCAGAAAAGTTTCCATTATTAAA
>NW_010584394.1:15837-31196 GCF_000705375.1 Tinamus guttatus | reverse complement strand
ACTGCACTGCTGTTATTCAGAAGAGGAAGAAGAGCTGTGAACTACAGCTGACAAGATGAAAGTCCAACTGTACCCAGCTTTTGATTGATGTTAATCTGTCTTGTCCCTTCTAGGTAAACGGCCAAAAAGATGACTCCGTCATGCATGGTGACCTCAGTGGCTCTTTTGAAGAAGTTAGAGCCCTTTTCAGTGATGAAGAAAAACTACATCTTTTTGATGACCTAACAAAAGTTAATCCGGTGACAACTACAACAGGTAAGCCTACAGCAGCACAGGCATCTCACAAGGTGTCCCTTTCCCCAGTGGCCATCAATGTATGGTAGTTGCTGTTCTCATCACATTTATACTATCCTGAACACAGTAATTAAAGACTCAAAGCCCATTAAAGTCCTTAGAAATTTGTGCTTGATTGATTCTTTTTATCACTTTTAGCACTTTTATTGTAGATTTAACTGTACTTATCTCTCAGCAAGCTCTGCATGCAGAACCCATGTTTGTATTATTAGTCCAGACAACCAGGGGGTGGCTAAGAGTCAGTGTTACTGAAAGGCTCATGTGTGACCTTGTAATTACAGTTCAATTTTATATGAACATATCTTATTTCTAGATGTCTCAGCCTGCTCAGAAAATGAGGCTCTGACTTGGATCAAAATATGTCCATGAAATTGGTCTTGAAATGTGAATTTCTCACTTTACTTTTTAAAGATGGTTTTGGTAAAACAAGCAGATCCTACTTATGGGGAATTCTTGCCTTTGTCTTTTCTGCAGAAGAACAGATTTACTTTCTAGAACTGACCACGTAAAACCTTTTAGAAGCACAAGATTCATCGAATTAAATTATTAACAAATGCCTCTTTTTAAAGCAATCCATTAAAGATGCTTTAATCTGTTTTTGAGACATATATCACTTATTTGCTCAGCTTCTCATTCTCTATTAAACCTAATAGGTAGCATATCTGGAGTTTTTTGTTTTTGTGAGAAATGAGATGTGTATTTTTCGAAATTTGCTAACAAAGTTTATGTTTCAGTTTTGAAATGTCTTCAAGCAAGATATGCAGTAAACTCATTTTATACAAATGCTGGCTGCAGCCTTGTGGCTTTAAATCCATTTCAGTCCATCTCCTGCCTCTATTCACCTGAACTTATGAGAGAGTATCACGTCGCACCTCGCCCTCAGGTAATCCTTGGTATATGAAATAGCTGTCCATCTGCAGAACTCGGGGAAGGTCAAGTTCTTCTTCAAAAAGAAAATCCTAAAGAATAAAACCCATTTCTAGTGAAATAACAGTACTACTAAAGAAGCAGTATTCAGATAGATGTGGGAGGACCTTTGCTCTCCATTGCTGTTGAACTGTGTCATTACTGGTCTCTTAAATATCTTCTGTCTTACTGCCAGGATTTAAAACCTCACATATTTGCAGTGGCTGAGCAAACCTACAGAAATGTCCAAAGCCAGCTAGACCTCGTAAACCAGTCTATAATTGTTAGTGGAGAAAGTGGTGCTGGGAAGGTAAGGAGATTTTATTTTTCTGTTTATTTTTCCTGACATTGCTTTTATGTTTTGAGATTTAGTGGTGCAAAGTATTTCAGTGAGCTAGAAAAAAAAATCCCTGATAGAGCATATAATCAGTGTACTATAGCAAGGCTCTATTGAAACATGTGCAAAGCACTAAGTGTCTTTTGCAATCAAATAGATTATACTTAGTATAACAACTCTCTAGGCCACATCTGGAACATCTACGAAGGCAAGATGCAAATCATTCAACAGATACTGTAGCTGAATGAGTCTCTGCTACTCAGTCTCAGTCCATTAAGGAGCAAGTGTGAGTCTCAGCAAATGCTACGTAAAACACCCACAAGAGATGGGGGAATTCAAGTCCAATCTGAGGCCCTTTTGTAATGATCCTATTCAGCAAAATACTTAAGGATATTTTTATGCCTGAGAACAGAATGATTTGCTGAGTGTTAATGGTGCAAAGTCCATTTATATTCAATTCATCTTAAGATACTAACTGTTACTTCTAGCTGGGCTTCCAGATGGTTATCTGGATAAAGATGTCATTCAGTAAAGTACTCATATTCCAATGGCATTTAAATGTTGCACATAAGCATATGCATAAAAAATTTCTGCTAAACTGGCGCTGTAAACCTGATACAATTACTCTCTTTAGCATCACTGCCAGCTGCATACTGTGTTTTTCTTGGAAGCCAGCACTCTCTTACACACTAATATAACTAATAACGTGGTAAAAACAAATTGCCTATTGTCGAGTCCCTCTCTTGCAGACCTGGACATCTCGCTGCCTTATGAAATTTTATGCTACCGTTGCTGCTTCAGTTACTTCCCCCAAAGACAATGAAACTGTGGAAAGGATAGAGAAGAGAGTTTTGGATTCCAACCCTGTCATGGAAGCATTTGGTATATGTGGCTCTTTAACAGCAAAGAGAAGTAATCGCCACTGTAGGAATTGTCTTTGTTAATGCATAAGTCTAAGCTGTCTCTTGTTCCTCTCCTTAAAAGACAAACTCTTCAAATACTGGAGCAATATACAAATCATCCTTAATGTCTGTATATCCTACATGGAAGAGTAAAATCACTCTGATCATGCTGTATCTGTCACTGGTAATTTCACAGGAAATGCATGTACCCTGCGGAATAGCAACAGTAGTCGTTTTGGAAAATATATCCAGCTTCAGTTAGACAGGTAATAACAACTGCGTAGTATGCTTATCTGTTTGTTTTCTTTAAATCTTTAAAAAACTATTTCTAAAATCTGCCATAGAATATTTTGTGCATGAAGTATCTTTAAAACAGACTGGCTTGCTGGCAGGCATTCATTACTTCCAGTTATATTACTGCCTTTTTTTTCCTACCAGCACTTAGCCTGATATCTAAAATCAGATTTTCTGAGAAAATATTGATCTTCTTTTTCTTTAGATTCCACCATCTGAGTAGTGCTTCCATTCAGACATTCCTCTTGGAGAAGACCAGAGTTGCCTATCAGGCACCCAGTGAAAGAAACTTCCATATTTTTTACCAGGTTTGTGTCAGTTTTTCTATACATTTCTGACAAACAGTGCAAATGAAATTACCTAATTTAGCAGAGTTGCGCCTTCAAATATTTAACAGTTCTCCTGTTTATTTACGTTCTGCCATGCTTTCAAATCAAGTCGTGCTCACAGCGTGCTATTTTTCATCCTCTGTGAGATATAAATGCCAGAGGCAGAATTCAGACGTTACCTTGTTTTCTTCCTGTCTCCAGATCACAAAAGGTGCCACTGAAGAAGAGAGGTTGGAGTGGAAACTTCCCAAAGGAGCTCACTACCACTGGCTGCCAAATTCTGAGAAAGACTTAGATGGTAAAAATTAGGCTCACAGATTGTCCACTAATAACGGCTGTAACTTCAGAGGGGAGGCAGGCAGAAATGTGTGTTCCACATTAAATCCCATTACTCAGTTTGGTTGGCCAACTGACACCTGGTGTTGCCACAGCAGACATTTTGCAGAGCATGAATCTAATTCTGTAGAAGTTTCATTTTGTGCTATTAAGAGTTTTCACCTGACTTAAAATAGCAGTTGTTGGCCTAAAGCATTTGCATCTCCCTGTGGCTGTGCTCAGAAGCTGTCTCAACTTTGGCTGTGCTTCAGCTATCTGCTGCTTAAACTCTGAAACCCTCAGAGTCAGCAGTTAGTGACTTGTACTCTGGAATTTACCAGAAAACCATCTGGTTACCTCAGTCTCTTTCGATAATTCTAGGTAAACCAGATGTGGCAGTTACCTCAGTCTCTTTCGATAATTCTAATTATTAGAATAATGTGGTGTGGTGTTCTGCATGCCGGTGATTTTGTGCATGGCTTTCTTTTAAATAACACCTGTTTGGCTTTTCAGAGGACTGCTTCGAGGTGACCAGAGATGCAATGTTTCACTTGGGCATTGATCACTCCACGCAGAACAATATTTTCAAGGTCAGGTACAACGCAGCACAAGCACCATGAGGCTGCTGGTGATGTTTGGGATATCTTTTAATGTGGGATTTCTGCATCACTAAATCCATATAAGTATATAGAACGTGGGTCATTTGATATCAAACACAGCAATGCTCATTTGAGGACCTGCAGCTACACATTAGATTGCTAACCAAATACTAGTTTTTAACTAAGTCAGCAGCTGTGAACTGTTATGCAGGATTAGGAATTAACCTAGAAGCTTGAAATCTACTTCTGTTTTCCCTGTAGTTTTTTTTTTTCCACTTGTCCTGTCCATGTAAAAAGGGGAAACCTAAATGACGGACTTGACGGCAATCTCCGTTCTAGAAAACTCACTGATTTTGTGTATTCCAGGTATTGTCAGGCCTTCTCCATCTTGGGAACATTCAGTTCTCTAATTCACTGGATGAATCTCAGCCTTGTGAAGTACAAGACAAAGCCAAAGGTGAGGCACCGAGTATGCCAAGATCCAGTGTTATCTCAGTGCAAATTGCCCAAAAGGAAAGATTTACTACACACTTCTACTTGATAGGAGATTATCAGGGTCACAGGCAGAGCAAAATTTGTGTGTTTTTGTTGAATACTTCATGGTTTCTGCATATTACACAAACTTCAGGCTCTTCTGCTCTGCGAGGGAATACCTTTTCATTACAGATCAAGGAAACTCCTGTGTTAGACAGTTCAAAGTGGATTATCAGTGGAGCTGTTACTCTTGATTGTAACCTTACACTGACATCACAAGACGTCCAGAAATATGACCTGGAGTGGAGAACAGGGCTTTTAAAATTAAGGCTCAGAAGTTTTCCTGCTAAATACTAAAATTCCACTTAATCATAGCAAGTCTGTTATATTGTAGCATAGAAGTTAGTGTTGTTTTGTACATCTTTAGGAGGTATGTAGCTCTAATTTTCCTTCAGAGCTAAACCACTGGTCTAACAAATAACTATTACAGTAATGAGTACTATTATATATGCTCTGAACTCATGTTATCCAATATTCAAACAGTTTTGAGTAAAGCTCATGTTAACAAGATCTTAAAATGCTTTATTAGCAAATATTTATTTTTCTTATGAAGCGATTACATTCCTTTACTGTCCCACAAATACCCTTTTTTTTTTCTGGTCATCACTGTTTTGTGTTCTCAGTGTGTGTATGTTTGTCAGTGTGCCAAATTCTAGACTTTTTTGATACTGTTGATCCATTTTAAGTACAGAACCCACAGTCATCAGGGTACCATACAAAAAAGAGACTGTTCTTGCAAACTTTTTTCCCAAGTTTGGGTAAAAATATCCACTACCCCACATTTAAGTTGGTTACTTCGTGGAGGTCACTTTTTTGGGGGTATTATCTCTAGATCTCCCAAAACTGTAAAGAGGCTGCATTTATTTGACACTTTCAGATAATCTTGCCGCTTTTTTTTCTGCCTTAAGAATTTGTGAAGAGTACTGGAGATCTACTGAAGATACCCATGGAGGAGCTTCTAGAGGCATTAAGAATTCGAACAATAACTGCTGGAAAACAACAGCAGGTCTTCAAGAAGCCTTGCTCCAGAGCTGAGTGTGAGACTAGGAGGGACTGCCTGGCCAAAGTGGTCTATGCTAAGTAAGAACTGCTGTGCTAATCTGTATAACTTTTGTGAGGTAATGGTAAAGCCAGGGGAATTTTCTTTTCCTGGCGTTTGCTCGGCCCAGTAATAGTCTAAGTGCCTGCTCTTTTCTCCATACGCCCTTGATTCAGTCACGGATACTAGCGTAGCTGCAGTATGTGGGAGAGCTGTGGAGAGCCGTTCCACGTCAGCCAGCTCTGTTTCTTCCATTAAACACTGGTAAAAGCAGTAGTAAAGAAGCACTACTGTGTTCACTCTAAGTGAGGACTTTTTTCAACTAATCCAATTGTTTTTGTCCACAGATTGTTTGAATGGCTTGTTCTGGTCATAAATGAAAGCATCTATGCAGGTCCGTCGGTGTGGACCAACTTCATAGGTATGGTTATTCATCCCTGGTCTGAGAAAACCTAAGTCCTTCAAGCTACCCCTAGCCTGAAGTGCATTATCTTCTCTTATTTCTCCTAGGTTTGCTGGATGTTTATGGTTTTGAATCTTTCCCTGAAAACAACTTGGAACAACTTTGTATTAATTATGCCAATGAGAAACTACAGCAGCACTTTGTAGCACACTATCTGAAGGCACAACAGGTAATATTCCACTAAGATCAAATGTTAAACATCTAATTTTAAAACAGAGTCTTTTGTCTCATTATTTGTATGCTTCTGGTCAGATATTAGCCCTCACTCAAGCAATGAATGCCACAAAAAATAGTGGGATATGAGTAAAAATTGCTTGTTTGAAGAATAGAGTTTGGGGGGGCAGGTGGTAAGGCAGTTAACTTCTACGGTACTAGAAATCTTCCCCGTTATAGAACTACTGACTCTGTGACCTGCTGAATTGTTTGGATTACCTCAAAGAGTCAAACACATAAAAACTAAACGAGGCATATTTGAGGCAAGTACAGCCTAAACCGTGATTCTCGTGGAAGCTGCCTTGTAACCCGTATATAAATAGAAGGCATTACCTTGTGAAGGCCTTCTGCCACCAGAGAACAGCTGTGTAAGCCTGGTTGCTGTGCCAGTACCTTTGAAGACAGAAACATTCCTGCATGAGGAGATAAGAGACACGTTTCATAGGGCAGAAAGTACTTTGCACAATGCTAAATATGTTGCAGTAACTTGCCTAGTTGGTTACATGCTCCTAATTGCAGTTTTCTGAATAGTCCTTTTTGCTGTATGTATCTGTATCAGCAGAAGTGCTCTGAAAGCTACAAAATCCCTGTCAGGCCTGGACTGCCAGTCTGATAGAGGTAGTTGAGTCCTGTATTACATTATGCATGTGTTACCATAATGCTCTTTCCAGTTAATGGCAATCTGAGATAACTCTTTTCTTTATGGCACCCTGCCTCCCAGCATAGTTGTATGAATTTATTCAGGAGATAAGTATCACTTTGGCCATAATTTATTCTTTCATATGCCCAACCTTCCTTCTGACCGTCCTCCTAAGTACACTGAGGTTAGTGGTCAGTGAGGATGGAAACCAAGTTCAAACACACAGTTACTTTCTTTGAAACTGATTCATGACCTCTGTTTACAGTATCCCTCCCAATTACTGCCTGCCCTCTAACTTCTCTTTATTTGGGTATGTGCCAAACCACTTAAATGCCATTAGTAGCTGTACTGAGCAAGCTTTTGGCAGGAGACTTTAACTAACTAGAGCTTGTACCTGCTTAAACACTCCTGACAGTTTGTTCTGTAATTCAGCATAAATATTGTGTAAATTATTTCAGTCAATATCTTTCTTTCCTCCATTTTTTTTTGATCAGACTTTGTTGTCAACAGCACTTAGTTACTAGGGCTTGGTACATAACAGTTTAGGGCTATGCCTTAATCTAAGAAACAAATCCTGTGTGTTCCTTGCCCCTCAAGGGAAACCCAGTGCAACCAGAGGAGGCTCAGCATGGCTGCAGAGTGTTTATTCTGTAAAGCAGAGTCTGTGAGTTTCCTAAGTACTTAAATTGTTCCAGAAGGATCTGGTAGTACTTCTCTAAAGGCTGCTTGGGGCAGAGTGTCCTCATTGAGTATGAGCTGAGTTTCGGATGAGTAGGCTGAATCCTGGGATTAACCCGCTGAACAGTAACTGTGTCTACGGGCAGAAAAGGCAGAGAGTTATTTGAGCTATAGTGCCCTCTGCCGCCCCATGTCCGGTTTTTCTCTTGCTTCAGGAGGAATATGCAGCTGAAGGTCTAGAATGGTCTTTCATAAACTACCAGGACAACCAGAACTGCCTTGATCTGATAGAGGGCAGTCCTCTCAGCATCTTTTCTTTGCTGAATGAGGTAAGTGTGGATCTAAACTCTTAATGCTTCTAACTTAGTCACCTCTTTCTTTCCCAGGGCACCAAAGAAAACATTAGCATTAAACTAGCACAAAATTGCCAACTAATAAAACTTACGCAGAGCTTATTTTTCATAACAGCAAATTGATTAAAAGAAATAGCTTTCTCATAGAATTTGAAAGGCTGCATATCAAAAGCAATTAGAAAAGTAGAATGGCTATGATTTTAAGTAAAAATGTTTCATATGTTAATTATTAAAGGCAGCTGTTTATGGCAAATAGCAAATGCTGCATGTTTTCCCTTGTTTGTTGTGCAGGAGTGTCGTCTGAACAGATCCTCTAATACTGACTTGTTTCAAACTCGGATTGAAAAAGCCTTGTCTAATAACCAATGTTTAAGTCGAAACAAGTTTAGTAAGAAGCCTAATTTTATTATTTCACATTATGCTGGCAAAGTCTGCTATCAGCTGGCAACAATGGTGGAGAAAAATAAGGTAGGTATTCTTTAGAATGTGTTGATTTTTAAAAAAATATCCCCATTGGGCACAACGTGATAATAATAAATGTGATCGTCCGCAAGTAAGAGGATCCCTTTTCAGTTCTGACCTTACCAGTAGTTACGGCAAATGGTTTTCTGATGATGCAATGAAATATAATCTCCTAATTAAAAAGAAAACTTTCTGATATCTGCTGCAGACTATCAGAGGTAAAGATTCCACAGACTTCTAACTCATTTAAATTGTGGAATGAGAAAAATGTCAGTAGCAGTCGTACATTTAACTGGACTTGGTCAATGTTTGGCCAAAGCCTGTTTTCTCTTCAGATTTGAATCTGCAGCTGCAGTTAAGTCAAAACTGACATCAGAAGTAATGTCTGAAATAATTGTTATTTAATCCATGCATGGAGTATTTATTAACCTTCAAAGGTCACAGTTTTCTGCCTAAGTCCATATACTAATGAGTCATGCTTTTGTTTGTAGGACCCTGTTCCACCAGAGGTGGTCCATGTTTTGCAGAACTCACAGGACCCTTTGCTTCAAAAATTATTTCCTGTGATAGAAAGGAACCAAAATAACATCACTACCCAGAACAGGGCAGCTGTTGTTACAGTGGTGTCAAAGTTCAAGGTGTGTCCTATGCTTTCTCCTGCTGTCTTCCTAACTGGGTGAGAAAACAGTTTAGGGGACTAAACTCTTTAACAAACAACCAAGATCAGGATAAATGTTACTAAATGAGACAGCTATAAAACTGAAATAACTCTGGACTCCTTTGATTCTCTAGGACTAACATTTTAATCCACTCAGTTTCTTACTATTTCCTCTATTAGTTGGGCATATGGCTCTGTTAGGCTTCTTACTGCCTGTTGCTCATGGTGTCATCTTAAAAAAAGCTTCCATAGAAGGGAAATTCACTATAGCCATCCCTAAAAAAACAGCTAATATGGAGTCTGTAAAATCATCCTTGCAAAAAGACCACAGATCTATCTGCAGAGAAGGAATCACTAATTACATCATATTTGTTTTCTACAGGGATCCCTTGAACATCTGATGCAAATCTTGAACAGCACTACACCTCATTATATCAGATGCATTAAGCCTAATGCTGACTGCAAGGCAATGACTTTCAAAGGAGAAGAGGTAACTCTCCAAAAGACTTTCCTCACTGGGAGACTTTCTGTACATATTATGTAGGGGGTTGCATTTGGTCTTGTGTATGATCTTGATTCACAGAGTTCTTTTCAAGACAGTGTTTGCCTAAATCACCTCAATTTATGTCTCAGGTTCTCAGCCAGCTTCAGGCATGTGGGATAGTAGAAGCCATCTCCATCAGTGCAGCTGGCTTCCCTATTAGGTAAGTCCAAATTTCTACAGCAGTGACTTACATAATTAAACTCTATGGTAATTACTGTGGTATTAACTATTCAGAATCAATACCAAGTCATTTTGCTATATATTCAGACCGTAAAATTTCACCAAGACCAAGATTCTTGCAGAGTCTTTGCTATAGGCAAAATTAACTGCCTGTTATTAGGCAATAACTGATTTTCTTTAGCACATTTATAGTTTCTTGCATGTTGGTGACTACTTTGGCATTAGTCTGTTTGCATTCCATATGCTGTATTTTTAAAGCCACTTTGCAATCTTCCCTCAAAGGATAAGTTATTTACTACATGGTAAATAAATGGTACTTGCCTAGAATTAACTGTACTTTTGGCTATCAGGGTCTCCTTCCAAAGTTTCCTCGAGCGCTATGAAATACTGAGAAAGTTACGTGGGTCCAATAAAAACAGTATATGGGATAAAAACAGCCATCATACTGCCAAGAGAAAAGGTATGTTTCTTTTCATAGTCCCTCTGCTATAAAGTAAAATATATCACTGCACCAACTTGATATCATATAGATAGATGCAATTACTGAATTCAGCAATACAGAAACCATTAATCTCAAGATTAAGGTATTTTTATAAGCTGTCACCAACTTCAGTTCCTCAGTTGCCTAGTGCTTAGAGTAGGCTCCTTTAACAGTGAAAGTCTGCCAGTCTCATTGCACTGTTTTTCTGTTCATGGTGGGTAAAACAATTACAGTTATAGTGGTGTTTGGGGTCCACCCCCCCTTTAGGGACCAATTTAATTTAGAGTTGGTTTCTAAGTAAACTTGAAAAGCACTTACCTTTTTTGTTTGCTTATGTTTCTTCTCCTTTCTTTTTCCTTTCACCTTGTTTTCTTGCCAAACACACTGACCTAGCTTACTCGGATTCTCCTGCTATTCTTCTGCTTCTTTAACCTGTTGCAAACTTCTGTATGAGATTCTTTTTCCAAAGCAAGAGCAAAGATGGATTAAAAGATGTAATGCAGTCTACAAGGTAACATCTTTGGCATGAACACCTGAAAGGAGGAACTTGATTGTTTACATTTAATACTGAGAGTTAATGCAACTTCCCTTGCCTTCCCTAAATTAATCCCATCTTCACCTAATAGGTTTGTTGAGTAACCTGGAAGTATGGGAAATGACTACCAGCCTATTTCAGATATGTAAAATGGCAGGAAATCTCTTCACCTTGAGGCACTCTTACTTGCTCACTACTTTGAATCAGGAGAGTGGGATGATATAAGAAAGCACAGACTGGAAGATTAGTTTCCCACCATCTTTCTCCCTCCTTAGCTGAAACACCCATCAGCTGGGCATTTCACCCACCCATTAGCTGAAACCTGTCACTCTTTATGATAAGTCACTAGTCCTTTCTTTCAAGTAGTAAGCTGCAAATATACAAAACAGTTGCCTATGCATGGGGATAAGCTTTTGGTTCCCAGTATCAGCCCCATGAACAGTGTTACAGTCACCAGTTGTTTTTGTGTAAGCAAGAATTGTTTATAATTGTTTTCAGTACCTTAAAACACTCTCATCTCCTTAGAACTCCTTATAGCAGAAAAGCAAACAGTATCAAGGATGGAGAGATACAAAGCTCAGCAAGTTCCTGTACTGGGCATGCAGAATATTCATGCAGCAATGCCTTGAACACCACAATCTCTTTGAAGGACAGGTCTGAATTGTGTCTACTTCTATTTCCAAGTAGGTTTATGTGTCTAACCTGCTTGTCTCTTAACACACACACAAATGTGCATACTATATCCCAGAAGTGGTTTTAATAACTTCTGGTTGCTATAGTAAGCTCCCGCTTGATACATATCTCCGATTCCTTTAGCTGCTTCTGGCACTCTGTGAAAGCTTTGGAACTGTAGCTGCATTCCTTCCTTTTCTATTCTTGTATTTTACAGTATACTAAAGCTATGAGTCTAATTCCTTTACGTTTTCGTTTTTGTTCTTTATTCCCAATAGCTTTGAGTTTGGGGTATTTGATTAGACTTCCTTAGGACTGAGCAGCTCACATGTATTCTTAATTGCCCTACTGTTGCTTTCTAATGTTCCCATGTAGGACACTTAACAATGCAAGAACAGTTGAGCCCTCCGTTTGTCTGTATCAGCCACCACCTCCTCCCCTGCCCATAGGTATATGCTCCCTAAACGGCCAAGAAGTCTCCACACTAGGACAGTTATTGGGAACTAATTTCTAAGTTCTGCAATATCTTCTCTTCAATGCCTCATTTGCAGGTGAGACTCCAGAGATGCGTGAGGACAAACCATTATGTTCTGTCATTTATGACATTCTTCAGAAAGTGGTTATGGACCAAACTACTAGTAAGCCTACAGGGAACGGATCAGAAAACTCTTCAGTGTACTGTGGCAAAACTAAAGTATTTATGACTAACTCTGTGGTAAGAATGGCATTTCCTTGCTAAGACTTCTGAAGCATACTTGTGTAATGGGGAGTTTGGGCACAGATGATTATGCTTTCGTTTTAATTTTAGATGTTGGCTAATAAACATTGAAGCAGTGCTCTCACTTCTAAAACAGTAGTCTTTAAACTTCAATACATATGCACTAATGGTTGCTACTTATATGGCTTTTTGAGAAACACCAAATTATGGTAAAAGATGAACATAACTGTATCCCAAAGTATTAACTGCAGGCTTGTATCCCCAATGCAGCTAGAGCAACTTGAAGCTAGAAGAGTACATGTGTTAAATGAGAAAGCATTTTGCATTCAGTGTTGCTGGAGAAGATTTAAACAGAAGAAGTTAGCAAAGGAGAGATGGTCTGCAACTGTCATCCAAGCAGGTAATTTGCTAGGGTGCAGCTAAGCATGATGCAACAAGGAACATTACTAGTTACACTAGCTGTTTAAAATGGCAGCAGAGAATTTAAGTCAGACACAGAGAAAGTTTAAGTGCCATCCCTTACATTATGTGTGACAGCTTCCGAAATTCTTTGTACTTACATTTCCTTTGATTAAATTTTCAGCTATTCGTTCCTGGTTAGCCAAGAATCGCTTCCAAAGGATGCGCAGGGCTGCTAATGTTATAAAGCACAGCTGGAGGAGATGGAAAGTAAGTACATTGATAAGGAAAAGCACTGAATTGAGCAAGTTGGCCTTTTTAGGGAGGTGGGATAGAATCTACCTCTGTCAAGTAACCATACAGAAATGTTAAGAGTCCGGTCTACAGAAAACTCTTCTCAAGTTGAAGAGCAGAAGACTGACTCCAGGCTTGTATAGCTGCTGCTGCAGGGTAGCAGTGTAACAGCTGTAAAGTGAACTCACTTCTTTTTATATTGATCAAATGGGCAAATGTTCCAAATATTGTCTTATCCTTTAAGGTATCCTATTCTGTAGGGTCAAACTTAATTTTGCTGTTTTAACTTGTATTCAAGCTTATTGATTGGTCTGCATGTCTTCATCAGACAAAAATGGCTGTATTAGCAGCAGAAGAGCTGGATGATGCCTTTTTCCCTGGAGCTGGGGTGACCTCGGCCAAATCACTGTGCCCTTTGGAAACAACCTGGCCTCTCAGTGCAATAATTACGTTCTGGCCCCTGGGCCTCGTCCTGTCTGCTGCGCCTGTTACCATTGCGGGGCTGAGGAGAGAGCTCTCCCTGCTGACCTGCTTGAAAGTGCTTCAGGAGAGCAACAGCTGCAAGGCAGAAAACAGCTTCTTTGGTTGTGGCATCACTTCCATTAGAGCTCTCCCACAGGTAACCACTTGCTACTCACTGTCCTAGAAGGCTTCCCCTATCCCGATCCGTGTCCAAAGGCTGCCTCTACATTGGAGCACTACTGAGCATGAAGGGCAACATCTAGCTCAAAGCTGACAGAACACTAACTGAGCTCTCTCTCTCTTTCTTCTAGGGCTCTGTTAAGTTTCACTGCAAGAAGTCTCCCCTGCATTACGCAAATGTCAGTCCCCATACGGATGCGTATTCCATCTCTGGATTTAACCAAATTTTATTGGACAGAAAAAAACTCCTTCCCACATAAGCTTTGGCCATCTTCATGTACTGTACTCTTCAGGGAAGGACTGCCTGCAAGCTGCTGCTTTCAAATACTTTAATCAACGTCCATATCTGCTGCTACCTCAGAGCTTTTTATAGTCATGCATCCTATGTATCATAACATATCCTTAAAATTTAAAACAAGCTAGTGGGGGGCATTCCTCTTCTCACATATATGCGCATATTAGAGGAAATGTCAGCACTATGAGAACACTTGACATAAAAGAGATCAAATACTTTGAACAACATATACTTGAAAAGAACCTTTTAGCACTACATGGAGAAGCAAGAGGCTGGTAATAAGATAGCAAAAATGAACGCACTTGTTTTCTGCAAGATTCTCATCAGGAGCTACGAACAACTGTTCTGACTGAATACACTCGTGTTTGATAATATTCTAATGCCTTCACAGTGACTGAGAAGGTGACTAGCAGTCAAATATAACACTTCAGGCAGATGTCTCAGGTAAAAGTGAAATTGTACTCAGTGAGTTTTTTTGTTTTTTTAATCTATGGGACCAAAATCTATCTACTCTCACAACTGCCACGGATTTCTAGAACTAGCTAGTCACTAACATCAAATCTGCCAACACCCTAAGGTTCTCTGTTCTCATCAGAGGAGCTTTAAACAGATCCATGTGAGCAACAAAAGGAAACTCAAAGAGATTTAGTTCATCTGTGTACACAACTTTTAATTAAAACCATTAAATATCTTGAAAATGCATCTGACCCCAGCATGACTTAGTTAACAAGAACATTTAAGATTTGTTTGTGGATTAAGATAAATGAGAACATACTTAACTTTTTATTAGAAGGAGCATTTCCTATGGTTGACAGGATTTTTGTACCAACAGAAATCAAGTCCACAGGATATAGAGTTTAATCCGTAGCATTCAGAAATCTCTCCTTTCCAACACTGTCCTTGACTGCCTGTGTCACTGACTACCAGCAGTAAAATGAAATTTAGAGAACAGAGATCCATGAGCAAGATGTGACCAAAGCTAGAGGAAATATAGGATGATGTACCCCAGTGGCTCGTGGTGCTGCAGGATCTCTTCTCTCAGAGGAAAAAGCTTCAGGGAAAGAAAAACGTTCCCCAAGTAGCTCACTCAGGAAGAATGTTCTCCTTCTCTGGGGGTTCCACAATTCTCAAACAGCAGTCTGCAAACTCAACGAATAACGGCTCCTGCATGTACTTTTTCATGAGAGCGCTTTTTTCTTCTGCTTTATCTATTGTTAGCAGTAGCTGCTGGAGGTGCGGGTTCAGGAGCAAGCCTCTTAGCTCCTCCGATTCCCCTGAAAAACAGACAAACACTGCTAGCCTGCGATGTTACAAACATAGTCCAAACCCAAACACTCTTGTTTTACCAAAAAATCAAACCTGGTTATCCGACAGCCATACAGCCTTGCAAGGGGCTGTGCACTCCGAACACAGGGACTAACGGGAATTCCTGCTCCCCAGCCTGCTTGATGCCCCCCAGGAAACGCCGCGTTGCGGGAGCTTACCCAGGAGCTCGAGCTTCTGCAGCGGCACTCGGTCCTGCTCGTCGTCCTCCGTCAGGATGTCGGCCACGGACCAGGCGCTGCCTGGGGCGCGCGGCGCCG
>NW_010584394.1:0-10684 GCF_000705375.1 Tinamus guttatus | reverse complement strand
GACTCTGCTATTTTTGTCACCTTCTGCAGCACCACACCTCGTGTTAGGAACAGCGTTTCAGCAGGTAACACACAACACAAACGTCATCTGCCAAGAGCAGCATGGCACTGAGCCGCATGCTCCCCTCACCTCTGCCAAGTATGTTTTCTTTGGTTCTGTGAACCGAAGTGGAGGCTGAGGATGTGATGAGCAGTAGGTCATTCACTAAATGTAAGATTTCTAAGAGTGCTCTAGTTACTTAGAAAATTCAATCGATGAACTTGGGCTTAAAAGTGCTCTAGATATTCCTCAAAAATGCTACTTGGAATTTTTCTATTTTGAAACTTTGATATTGAAGAGTACACATGAGATCAGAACTTAATTAAAACAATATCAAGTAATAAAAAATAGTTCTTTATAAAAGCTTTGTAATCTTAATTCCCTAATTGCACAAATGTTAGCAAAGTGTCCCGAGGTTGATGAAGATGCTAATATAATTGTGGAACCTGCTTTCGTATGCCTCAGATTCATACTATCTAACTCTCTGAAAGAAAGTTTTGAGGTCTAAAAAATAGAGATGAAAAGTGGTTTGAAACCAAGTCAGCAATGTAGGAGATAGACAGCTGCTACTTCGCCACATCTTTTCATGTAGCGATCTTGACAAAAAGTAATTTCTTGTATCATTACATAAATCTGGGAACCTTTCTTATACTTATGCTCACAACATACCAATGAGGAAAGTGTGTGTTATCTACATGTTACAAATGGGAAAAGAGCAATCAAAAGATTTGCCTAAGATCCCTAAGAAGTCTGGTACAGAAGGGAACTGAATCTAATCTCTTGTATCTCAGGCTAACACTTTAAGCACTGGCTGTACTTTGCTGCTGGGAAGTCTTTGATTAATGTTTATCATGATTTCATCCTCTACCATCCTTTTTTATTGTTTTTATATTTCTTTATCTGACTGTTCTAATTGCTGTGGTTTGATATTTGTCTTAAGTGAGAGACAGCAAACTGTGTATACAATTTCTTAGCAATGAAGTATTTTTCTCATCTATACCTACTTCTATGATAGAATCTCGGGGTTTAGAATTAATACTCACTCCCCAAGTTACCCCTACAGAGAAGAAAATAGTCTGACTTTGTTGAGCGGTCCAAGAAATGGTACGAGAAGATTTCAGGCTGAATTTCTCATGACTGCCATTTAAAGTGGCTGTTCTTAAGAATTTAAATTCACACAATTCTGCTTGTGTTTTCAGAAATGCTGCATACCTGCAGCTCCCAGAATTCATCAAGAATCACAAGTGTTTAGCAGCTCTCACAATAACAAGCCCCAGCTCTGACACGCCAAGGTTGATTTCAAAACAGGAAATTAAGTGCAGGAGCTGAGGCTCTTCCTTCTGTGCAGTAACCCTTGGTCAGCATACACTTTTACCTGAGCATGATGCAATAGCAGTTCTTTATGCCCTCTTTGCTGAAAATACATCAAAAATATCAGCTTATTTCTGAAACAACAGGGGAAACCGGTGCGTCTGTATAGAGATGATGATAATTCTGTGCCACAACTGAGCCTTGAAGCTGTGTATGCTCTCTCTACATGCTGGAAAAAAAGAGTACTGGAAGAGTAACTGATTTTACTCTTCAAGCAGGATCCATCAGGAAAAAAAACAGGGATTTGCATCAGATTCCTGCTTCCATACTTGAAGCGCAAGACCTTGTTTACTGTGAAATGGAAGAGTTGGGCTTTTCTTCAGCTGTCCCTGCACTCTGTCTAAAAGTGCACCTTACCAAGCTGCAGACAACATATAATATGACTCAGAAAAAATGACAAGTGACACGCAGGTTTGCTAAGTATTGAGGAAGATTAATGTTTGCTTGCCATGACCTACAACATGGCCTTGAGACAAGGATATCTATTTGTCCAGTCTTTCGGCCAGTATCGTGAGGCCTGCAAACAGGAACATTCAGGAAAGGGAGTAATACAAATAAGGAGTCTATTTATCCAATTTATGTTTTAATTAATGTGGATTAAAGTCTTCCTCTTTGGAGAGGAAGACTGAAATGGGATGTATGATCTTCTTCCAAGATTTTTTCTAAGTTGTTTTCAAAACAGTAAGCTCTCTGCTCTTCCTCCCCCCACACTCTTTGAGGAATATTTGCACTACAGGTTTGTAGTTGTCTGATGTCCTCACCATGCTGTCATTGCTCTCACCAGCACCATAAAGGCAAGACAATCATCAGGCTATTGATATTCCCACCCATTCTTCACTGTCCTGCAGCTGTGGACACAACTGACATTATACCAGAAAAATAAAAAAAATAAATAAACTAACCCTGAGTTTAAGGATCTGCAGTAGACTCTCCACATAATGTTGTTATACAGCCTCTCCAACTCAGATCCTGAGATGTATTTGACTTCAAAACACAAAGGCCCTTCCAAAAGAATATCCCTAGATGTAAAGATGTCACTGAGAGTTGGTACCTAGGCACCTGTCAGGTAACTTTATTTAGATAAAAAATGGCCATCGCATGTCTGTCTTACCTATTTGGATTACAGGTGTCGTAGGCAAAAGAAACGTGTCTGGCATGCTGCACTAGGGCAAGCAGAGGCTATTAGCTTGTTCGCATGACTACAATGCAAATTACCATCATATTAATAATGACAGGCTGGGAGGCATACAAAAAGAACAAAAAGAAAAGAAAGAATAATGAATTTCAAGGCCAGAATCTCTAACCCTCAGGTATTTTAATTCTAAACAGAGAGTTTCTAGGAGGCTTTTAGCTTTCAGAGAACAAAATACAAGTAGACGGAGAAAATTTTGAAGAGCTTTGACTGACCTACGCTGAAGCCCATGCCCTGAAAAGGAGAAAAACTCCAAACCCAAGAACACATCTCACACCACCCTTGAAGCTGACACCACCTGACACCAACACGTGCACTCCACAAGTCTCCCTACGTGCTCAGCATACACCTTGTGGAGATAGCTCCACAGAGACTGCCAAACCAGGAAGTTCAAAAATGCAACAAAATCCCTTATTGTTTTTGTCCCTGCAGCAACTATTCAGCTTCACACCATGTGCTAGGTAAATTATTGTCTTTTCAAATTTTAAGCTACCTAATTCAGGATGGAAAATCACTAACCAACAAATCATCCTTGTGGGAATGTTATTTATAGCCATCCTTTTTATGAATAAAAGGCCTCGTCATAAGTCAGCTGTCAGATTTCCCATTGTTATTGCTAGTCCTGATCCCGCATGTCCCTGCTCCAGGCAGCCAAGTGGCTCTGGAGTGGCAGAGCTTGCAGGATGCCTCAGTTTGCCTTGGCACCTAAGGGCATCCTGCAGTCCTCCTTGTGCCCAAACCATCATGAGGGCTGCAGCCTCGGCAGAGAGGCGCTGGACGGAGGAGAGCAAAGTGCACTCTCAGTTTTCTTCCTCAGATGGATCAAAATCCAGCACCAAATAAAAAAACAGAAAATGTATGCATAGCCAAGACCATAGCGCAAGATATAGCAATGCTGCATTGCTGCACACACCTTTGTTTGTGGAGCATAAAGCCTGATTGTCACCAAATCAGGCACAAGGAGTTAAAGTGCTCAGACAGGAAAGTGAAGGGAATGGAAAAAAAAATCTCTATCTTATTCTACAGTATCAGAATCAGGGAAGGTAAAAAAGAGGATTATGAAAAAAAAAAGTATACTCTCAGTTAATTCACTAAATGCAGAGTCATGTCTGAGTGCAGTGTCCGGAATGCCACTCAGACTTTTCCTGTCACTGCATATCGCAATTTTTGGTCTCACAAATGTTCTCCAAGTCTGAGTAGCAGTTTGGGGTGTATGTGTAGTGCGTATGTGTGTTTAAACAAAACACCAACCTTAATGCACACATTCACAATTAATCTGAAATCCATGTAGACTGTCCGAGAAAATGCTACCAGTAAATAAAAATGTAGCATTTTAGTAAAAGGTTAACATGTGCCCAGCTTGTAAAGTATCAGTTATTCACTGCAGACCTTGTTCAGTGCTAGAAAACCTTACTGCTTTTGGCATTTGTTTTTGGGAAATTAATAAATTCAGGCAAATCAGGAGTAGGGTACATCTGGAGAAATTACAAAGGGGAGGAGTTCACCTTCCTGGCTATGGCTTTCAGGTCTGGCCAGGGCTACTTACTCCAGTATAAAGCTCAGAGCAGAAATATGATCACATGCTAAGGAGCCTAATCAATTCGGGTTTCAACACTGAGCCTATTTAAAATAGATAATGGAATTGCTGTTCCTTGTCCTGCTCTCTCTGCACATTCCCAAGATTGAGGCACTAGGTAAGTTCTTGCCTGTTCTTCCTAACCCCATGTAACAAGGTTGCTCTTATTTATGATTATTGAGTGCCAGTGCAAACCACTGCAATCTCTCAATTCTTTTATACAATAAATGGAGAATATATTTTACTTTATCTTATGTCCTTTTTAGAAATTTATCGAATGTAGCCTTCTTTCATGAATGCATGAGAGTTGTTTTTGGTTTTCTCTACCTTTAGGGATTCTAGTTTCTATTCTCTTCCAGGAAAGATTACTGAGGTTTTCTTGATCTCTGTGATTATATATATATAAATTCAAAAAGCATGCAAAACAATTCTTTGTCTATGAAGTTCTTATAACTTGAAATAGGTTTTATTTTTCTGCTCCTATTGCTTTGCCCTTCATGATATAGGATGAAATTCCTATGCTTGCCAGCTGAGAAAGAACAATGTGTCTTTTACTGCATTAGCTCAGCAGACCCATCTATTTTTGCATTCTATACATAAGTGCACTATGCACTTACGATGGCTAGGTTAAATGGCCATCTATAATTAGTATTGAAAAATGCAAAAGGTTTTTTTATGCTTCTATCAGATCAGAAATACTATAACATTGAATAAATACCTTTTTCTATGTAAATACCAGCAGGCAGTCTCAAAATTAAAAATAAACACTGCAGTCCTTAGGTAGTAATGAAGGGTCTATTGTTTGTACTAAAATAGAATAGACTGCATTAAGGGAAAAAAAGGAGATACAACATTATCTGATGTATCAGAGAGAAGCACTGCACCAAGAGCCTATTAAAGGGACAAGGTTTTAAAGCAGTTTCATTTGCCAAACCTAAAGTAAGAGAGGTCTAAGGTGCCCACAAAGTGCCTTAAGGAGCATGGGGAAAATGGAGGTGTTTCCCACGTCTTATTTCTCTGCTCTTAATTAGTTCTCCATATCCACGACTCAGTAACTTGCCTTTTCCAGATCCCTACCTTACAGTTTAAATGCTTTTCGACCTTTTTGGTCTCTGTTTCACAGATATTCTGCCTCCTAAGGCTTCTGGGGGGTAGTATTGGAACACAGAAACACTTTTTATTTCTGCTTCTTCCCTGAGTGCAGGTGCAAAACAACTTTTGTTAAGTTAGAGCCTAGATGTTTCAAGAACCTTTTTTGTTTTATGTTTTGTCTGGGAGGTATTTACAGAAAGAAAAGGAAATTTTCCTTGCACTTCCCCTGTATCTTACGGCTTCTTAGAACTTGTTTGATATCTACTAATCAGCTTTTTTAAGATAGCTGCACTAGGGCTGATTTTGTACTCAAGTCTATCAAGCTGCTTTCAACATTGACCTGCCTTAATATATCTCTTTAAAAAATAGCCCTTGCAGTACTTAATGAAGGAAACAAACTGTATTCCACAGATGGGGAAAGTGAGGCACACGGGTGCAACAACCCATTCATAGGCCAGCCAGCTTGATACAGCCACGAAGAGAAGCTGTTTGTCTTGAATCCTTGTCCACCATTTCATCCACTCCCCTTCAGGGTTTCCATGCAGCATATTCCAGTGGTAGCAGCAGGGGTGGGCCTGGCAAGGCGTGCTTGGCTCTTCTAGAGGTCCGCAGCCCTCAGGCACAGCTGCCGGACATGCTGAAGCAAGGCAAAATGTTCTGCAGTGGGGTTACAACAAGCACCAAGTATTTCTGAAAAATAATCATCTTTTAAGGGGAATGAAAGAAACCCTGCTATGTTTTACCCTTTTTCTTTGTCACAGACCAGAACTCAACCATTCCCCTGTAAGTCCATGCTCTGGTGCCCCAAAAGACTGATACATAAAATTCATGATTCCTTTTGCTTTCTGTATTTCTACCTATGTACTTTCAGCTTTCACAAGCAAAATTTACATAACCATGTTGGTACTGACATTGTCAGCATTAATTCTCGAGTCTCATGTTTCCTCAGGGTCATTAAAATACAGAGTATACGTGCTATCTTTATGAACAGGATAAAAAGGGATTCCAGAGGAAAAGGGGGTAGAAGCAGTAACTTCAACTTCTGTTTCCAGCTCTAGTTGCAAGGTGTGCGTACGTGCTTACAGTAGGTTTCCAACTCCATTTTAAAGTTGACGAAAACAGAATGATGTTACTAAGGTCCGCATTGGGATGAAAAGTTGCATCGTTACGTGCTTGGAGAGCAAGAACTGCATGGTCACATCTAGAATCCGCAGTAAAGCAGTAACCCAGAGCTGCTTTAGGAGAGAGAAAGTTTGAACTATCCCCTCTCCACCCACCTAATCCAGCACATGATTTAATACAGCTGATAAGATATCGCTGGCATTATCTCAAGGTAGTTCACTGTCACAGTGCAGATAGACTTTTGATCTGAGATTGTGATCACTAGGTAGGATACTTTGCTTAGGGCTTCTTCCCTCTCTTCCTGGTAATCATTCAGGCTGGCAAATAGTTTTAAAGACTTGAGCCAGCCTATGATCATCCATATATATCTGTTTGGCTTACACTGGAGGCTGCTCATGGATGAGAGAGAAGGATGGATGGACACAGAGTGCCTGACCAGGATGTCTGAGGATGCAGTTCCTCTCACCACCGGCCACATTCACTCCTTTCATTATGTGTGTGATAATGCAATGAAGGCACAAACATGTAACGTTGTAAAAAATTCATTATCTCCTTTCTCCCAGAGCAAAGGGTATCCTAAGAGTTGGAATATCCCCTATGTGCTGCATAGGGACACAAGTTATGCATTGTGACACTTAAGAAACCTGGACTAGCTAATCATAGCTCTTAGAAACGCGGAGGCAGAAAAACATTTTCAGAGAAAGGCGCTGCTGTGAAACACATTCATTTCGGATGTCCAAATACCCAGCACAAACTCTTGGGTGCCGAAGGTGCTGGGAGGACCAGCTCCTCAGGCAGCTGGCTGCGTGTGCCGGCTTTCCTCCCTGCGCAGGAGATGTTTGTTGGTCAGGGGCACAGCGTATCTAACACCCTGTTCCTAGGTTCTCCTTTACACTGCGTGAGATCAGACATAAAAGACGGGAAAGGGGAGGGTAAAGCATTTTTGGCCAATTTCATTCTAAAAGATACCCCCAAAAAAGGACTTCTTAGAGGGTTTTTTGTTTGTTTGTTTTGACGTTGCCTCAAACAAAGCAAAGCAAATTCCTGCACAGAACAAGTCACCTTTATCCTGGATGCCCATTTCTTGTTCAAAGCCGCTTCCTCCTTTGATACAGGAGATTTATCATGACAGTAATGACAGAGGTTACAACAGTATCACAGCTCACAGCTGAAAACATTCTCCTCACTGACACAAAGGAAGAGGTCTGCAAATGTTTATAGAGCAAATGCAGAACCCTCCCAGCCTCTTTCAATCCGGTTTTCCTTTAGCTCATACTGCATTACAGGCTCCGAGCTCCCCATGCACACAGCTGACGTACACATTTGCAAACTGCAAACGCGGTGCTTGGCTCAGATGTTCCTTGCAACATTTCACTATGGTAGCAAACTTTATCTTCAAGGACAGTTCTCGCTAATGGACTGCAACACACATCCATGCAGATGCAATGCACTGTGAAAAAGAGGATTTCCCACTAAAAGACAATAGGAGACAATATGTGTGTTTTTCCGTGGCTAGGTACAACTAAACATTTGGAACATGGGATTTTAGCTAAAGAGCAACAGAGGATATTCTTACTGTCTCAATACTTTAGACTGTTGGTGGTATTAAGATCACTCACACTTAAAGAGATGTAAACACATTTAATAAAACCAGCTCATACTCAATATATGAAATTCAGAGATTTCCAGACATGCAGAAGGACAAACACTGCTTTAGAGGTGGGCACATGCAAAGGCCAACTCTCAAACAGCCTGACCCTGCCTAGCTGCCCTAAGGGGCTTCCAAATTGCTGTTTGGGAGCCCCAAGTAGGGCAGTAAGTGAGGAACAAATAGGACAAAGCAGATTTCAGAGCTTCTGTGGAGTTCAGGCAATCTGAGCATGGTCCAAAGAGCTGAAGGGTCTTTTCCGAGATCACACAATAGCACATTGGCGACCTGCTAGGACGCTGGCTTCAAGCCAGAGCACTGTCCTCCGCCGAGCCCCGTCACTGGACAGAAGAGGGAGTTCTCAGCTGAAGGAATTTTTCCCTCAAGTTTCCAAGCTGGACTTGATAGCTAAAACAATTGAAAACATTTACAATAAAATGAAAACAATATGTAATTGTATTGTTTTGTTGCTATTCTGGTGCCAAGAAACAACTTTGGTCAGGAAACGAGTTGTAAGTTTGACAAGGAAGAAACAGAGATAAGTGGTAGGCCTGCTTACTTGCCAAGAGAGACTCCCTAAATTTAACTGTCCTGAACTTTGTGAAGGAAGAGGAGCCTTCGACTCAGTTCACACTAATCTAAATTAAAACACTGAAGTCAAAGAAGTGATACATTATCTTATGCATCGTGCCTTAAGTCAGGAATCCATGATACAATGCAAGAGTCAGATGTAGATGATAAGATGGTAATTTTAAGTCCAGATGCCCTCGTATATATATACGCTGAGTTATATTACTTCCAAGGGTGACGATGATGGGAGTATCTTTATTTAATGCCAAAAAGGCAAGGAACTTCTTGCTGTGTATTACTAATACTGCCTGGAGCAAAGCGTGTGTGCTCATGGCTTAGCTCACGTGTGCCAGCTAGCTAGTAAAAACCTTGGGAATGGGCTATGAAACCCTCCAGGACACTCATATTGCAACAATAGCTTGAGCGCTTCAACTGTGGAAGAAAGAACAACAAAACTGCTGCATTTTTCTGGGCAGAAACAGTGGAGAACGCAACAGCCTGGAAAAGCAAGCGCTGGAGAGAAATTGCAGGTGGTCCTTTGCAATCCATGAGAGCTATGCTCTGTCACAGGGTGGCTTTTCCATCTTCATATAATTTATATAGAGAGCTATAGCCTTCCCTCTCACCTCCAAAAGGGCAGCAACAGCAGTTAGAAAATTATTTAGGCTAAAGTAAGGCAATACATAAAGTAAGCAGAGTTGAGCAGAAGTCAAGGCAGCAACTCTGAGAGCAGAGAGGAGAGCACCAGAGCCCCACTGGAAGAGCGAGAGTACAGACCCCTCCACCTCCTCACCCACACGTTGCCTGCACAAGGAAGCAGGGCGGCATCGGGAATGTGTCGTGCTGGAGGAGATGATCCAGAGTCTGTTCTTGAGCAACCATTGTACGCTAAACAACGAGAAAGAGGCAGAGCTGAGGCTGGAGCAAAGAGGAGCAGGGTCTCAGGGACAGCAGAGAGGAGCTGGTAGTGCCATGAAGGGAGCTTACATGGAAACAGTGGAAAAGTAAAGGGCAGAGTGTCACGAGATGGGACAAAGTAAGGATGGAAAAGCAAGGACAGGAATTACAGATTATGGAGGAACCATTTGAATGCCGTAAACACCAGGGAGGGAAAGGGATTGTTTAGGGTGGTTCAGTGGTATTTCTAGGAGTGATGGGACGCAGATAAGCAAGTGGAAAATGTAAGCTATCAAACAGGAAACATTTCCTGACAGTGAAGTCTAATAGACTGTGTAAAAAAGTCTCCTAAGGGAAGTGGCAGGAGCCACTGAGACAATTAAAACAAGACTAGACAACATACCCCAGGGTATAATCATGCCTCAGACCACGGACAACCGACTGGATAAGACAAGTATCAGTTGTGTCTTTGTGACTTGGTTCAGGAGTTAAGGCTGGCTGGGGGAAGGGAAGGGACCATTTCAAGTGAAATGTCTGTATACGCAGGGAGGAATCACACTGAAGTCTAATATTATTCTTGTGCATATTCTGCTGGCAAGTGACGCAGAGTTTGGTTTTCTTGAGCAGTACCTACATAAAACATCCTGTTCTCTAAAATTACATTATCAAGAAAAAAAAAAAGTTATTCACAGTAATCACTAATTCATTGTTTGCTCAACCATTCTGCAATGTTTAATTAGCTCATTGTTCAAGGTTTAGCAGCTTTAAGGACATTTCTTCAGAACTGCGCTGAGTTTATATCCTGTCCTGCACTGACACTATCCAACTTCCTAAACCACAAGTGTGAAAACTGCTTGATAGAAAGCCACTGGTTCCTTATTGGTTTGTAAACATAAGACGTTTTGCAAAAAGCCTGCAGTGATTAGATGCTGATCACTGGGCTTAAGTTGCATTCAACAAGAGCAGAGCAGAATTCTTATAAGTCTTGGATATAAAGCAACAGCACCCAGTAAAGGGCTGGATGTTTTTTTCCTCTTTTCTCTCCAGCATTTGGATGCACAGGCTGAAAGTTTTTACTGTTCTCATTCATTCACCTGCTAAGAGGGACAAATTGGTGTGAAACCCACAAGCTGATTTGCTGGAGCCTAGCAGGCATCTGTGAACTGGTGATGAGATG
>NW_010584393.1:350931-368783 GCF_000705375.1 Tinamus guttatus | reverse complement strand
CACAGTCAGGATAGCAGATGATTCTCAGTGCCTGTATCTGGACCACTGAAACAAGCCTAGCTGTCTGCAGTGTAGATGACAATAACTCATTTTTTCCAAAGTCTTCTTAGAGGCAGTGAAGAGAATTTGTAAGGGAGCACAGTCAGGATAGCAGATGATTCTCATCTCATCTCATCAAGTTATCTCATGCTAATGTAGATTTTCAAAATAAATAAAATACACTACCTGTTTCTGTCTGGTCTTTGAACCTTTGAACTCTGATGGTGTCTAAGGGAGCACAATTGAGAAAAAAATCTTTCTCATGTCAGAGCTTCTTTTGTGAGCAAGTCAGACATAGAAATAACAACTGTGCAAGTCTGGTGATGTAAAATAAGTTCAGTTCCTGGAGCTCATTTCAGCTGACCACCCAGAGGCCAGTTGTTATCCTGTAGGAGATCCCACCTGCCACTCCAGAAGGACAGATGTGTCATATATTCAAGTAGTATTTGGAAGCCAGATACCCAAGGGCATTTCAAATGACAGTAGCCACCAATGTGTAATCAACTGAGACCTGAGAGCTCCAAAGTTCACAGATAACAGAGGAAAGACCATTTAAGGCAACCTCCATGGCAAGTGGACTTTACTCTAAAGTTATCTGTCTTAATTCACTGTCTCTACCCAACTTCCAGGGTACATCATCCAGCAGATGCACAAAGTTAGCAGAATGCCTTTGAGCTGTGGTGGTGTCCAAGGGAGCACAAATGACTAAAAGATTTTTCTCAGTTCAGAGCTTCTTTTGAGACTTTCTGAATCAGACGTGCGCCAATTATTCCAAGCCCCCATTGTGATTGTTTGTTTCACTGTTAAAAAAATCTTTCTTAGGTTAATATTAGTAACTCAGCTTTTTTATTTTTTTTTATTTCACTTGTAAAACTGTGACATGAATGACATTAGGAAGTGGAAATTGGCCCACTCTAATTGAAACATAAGGTGGATGAGGGATTTCAATTATCTTATTTCCATCCTTGTAGAAATATTTAAAAATCTGTCATATATTACATGTACAAATACAATTATAATTTGAATCTATCTATTTCCATAATTAATCTACTTTAATTAGAGCAGGCTATCAGATCAGTATTCTTTATATGTTATGGCAAAAAAATCTATATTTAATCTTCTTATTCTTTATTATAGCTTTTCATACTGATTATTTATTTCTGTAAAAAAAACCCTAATATTCTAGTGGGTACATTTAGGAGAAAAAGTTATCTGAGTTCAGAAAAAGATAATTTCATTTACAGCAAGGAAGCAAGTGACAAAATTCAGATGCACAAGAAGATCAGATCATTGCAGTTCTATTGATTTTAGGGGAGGTTTACTGATATACAGAAGGTGTGGATGGAAATCTTTACATTTTCTAGTAGAACTTTCAAAGTGATGTACAACATACACCTCTAATTATATACTGGCAATCCTCAAAAGAAATGCCACTTCAGAGGAAAACTCACTACGCAAAGAAATGTAAAAAAACTCACTTCTGCACATACTACCAGAGAAGGTAAGTTCACAGACAGATTTCTCATACATGATGACTTTATACGCTGCTGCTGTCTTTTTCTCTACCCAAAATGAGTATTATATATCCATGATCTGATTGGCAGATAATCACGTCTGCTAACCATATACAACTTTTCAACATTTGAGTGCAAACACATTGATAGTATATGGGGTATGATGTAAGATGACTTCTATAAAAGAACACTGTGGTTGTCTTAACACTTTGTTTCTTGGCTATGATACGATAGGGATGGTCTAAGACCCTTATCACCCACATTTCTAAAGTAGACACCTGTTAAACCAAAACCCAATGCGAGTGATTGCTCCAGTCTGTAATGGAGACATGAGTGAGACAGAGTCACAGACCTCTGAGTTTGCAAGAGCTCCCCATTTCCTTATCCCAGTTTTGCCTGGGCACCATTACAAGACATGTCAAGCAACCCTGAGGGTCAGCTGGAGATATCTGGTGCTAGCACAAGGGCAAAGGGAAGAGGGCACAATTACTCCAATCAGTATCGGAGCGTGCCCTGCTGCTAGACAAGTGTGGATAGCCCTAAAACTTTCTGCTTTTACAACATTGATATTTTCCTTTGTAAAACTAAAACAAACAGACAAA
The DNA here is from genome assembly GCF_000705375.1 of Tinamus guttatus. Next base: position 366,628 of record NW_010584393.1, on the reverse strand, counting down.
AAAAAAGATGTGTCCTGTATGAATCAAAATCTCAAAGGCATGCTATTCCACTGCATACAGATTATTAAAGTAAAATAAAACACATATACAGGCAAGACAAAACGACTTCTATGATTCTCTAGTGCAAGATCTCAAATGCAGTGCTATTCCTCACTAACAAGCTACATCTATAACTCCATGGAAATACATTTTTTCTTTTTTAAAAAAGAATGCCTACAACTATGCACATAATAGAATTTAGACATGCAATTGCTTCCTCAGACATATTTTGCACTATGAAAATGATTGCATAGCAAATGCTAGAAAAATGTTCACCTTGATCTCTCTCTCTGATTGCTAACTCTCATAAGAATCTGCAGCCGTTCATCTGAGAAATCACTATTTAATTCCAGCAGAAAGATATTTTCCATTCCCAGCTTTGGTCAAAGGTTTCAGTGTACCACAGTGAAAAACTATGAACTATTAATCTTTCATTTATGCTCTCAGTGTTGGCTGCTTGGATAATACATTGTATTTTTTCTGACTCTTGGTCATTGTTGTTTTTTTTTTTTAGCACTGTTGCCAATTGACAAGTTATTACTTTCCTTCTGACATTTTGGGTGAATTGAATTGAAATTCTGTGCCTGAAATTCATAATTTTGTTTATTTTTCTTCAGGCCAGAGTGAAAATAAGAGAGAGCTATAGAGGAGCAAATAGCCTTTTACTGTCAAAAATGACCAGTTCCCCTGAATTATCATTTCTCCCCAAATGATATACATTTAAGCCTCCTAAGTAAACAAAATACAGAGAGTATTAACAACAGAATGTGTGTTCAAAGAATAAGACACTCTAAAGCAATCCTTTATATTTTCCTACAGGGTGCTTGCTATATAGGCTGTCATTGCAGCTAAACAATGATGATATTTCCTGAACACACTTGGATGCAAATATCAAAAGTTCAAGCTAAGATAAGAAATTCTATATTCTACTTCCTCGAAACAATAGTGAAATGCCAGATTTAATAGGGATGTAGTCTTAAGTAGCATAAGAGGGAAGACTTGAGGTATTTAATCAGACATACGTGAATGTGAAGATTAAAGTTCACAGTAAAGTTGCAAAGTACGAACCTGCACTGCTGCTTAACAAAAGCAGGCCGATTTCCAAAAGTAATCACACAGATATTCACCTAAATATACTCACATATAGCTGGTGTTTCAAGCTCGGGTTGGAAACACTGCTTAACAAAAGGAGTTAAAGTGTATTTCTCTATGCATTCTATTTTTTTCATACAACCCGCTGTCACCTAGAATTCTTTCATTATCTAGAGGAAAAAAGAAATGAAGAAACAAAAGTCTTTAGCAGCAGATCACCTTTCTGTTAAGAGGCACTGAGCCTGAATCCTTCCCTTGATTGTTTTATTCCTCGTGCTCATAGAAATGTGAGATGAAAAAGATATAGAATTAGTTAATTATAGTTAATTCCCTGACAAAAAAAAAAAAAAAATCACAGGCATTTGATGTTCTATCATTTCTCCTAGGAGTTCCCTATAAAGTCTAAGGTGGTCTTTTTATTATTATTTATTTATTTATTGTTGTTTTTATTTGGTTTCTTTTCGATTTGTTTAATGCTCAGTCTGACTTTTGACAGCTCTGACTTCCTCTTTAGTATCTGAAAATTGACCAACTGGATCAATGATTTGGCCTGCAGGGGCAATTTCTCTAAAAAAAATAATGCAACAGAAGAAATCTTCCTCTGCTTTTCTTCACCCCTTCCTGTAGGTGCTGTTGCTGCTCTTTCTATGACATGAATGCTGTCTAATGAAGCATATTTTCCATAAGAAGAAATCTCATTCTGTCTGCTGTCTGCTGTTATCTATGCCTTTGGATAGGTACTAGAGGTACTGTTAAATGTTGTTGACCAGAAGTCTGAACTCCAAGGATGTCCCTGGCCTGGGACCAGCATTGATCCATCCATCCCAGGACTGCCCACAGAGGTTGTGGAGTCTCCTTCTCTGGAGATCTTCAAAACCTGCTTGGATCCCACCCTGTGCCCCATGCTCTAGGTGTCCCTTCTTGGGCAGGGAGGTTGGACTAGATGATCTCTAGAGGTCCCTTCCAACCTCAACTGTTCTGTGATTCTGTGATCCTGTGGAGCAGCCGCACCTGTGAGAATCTATTGAGGAAAATAGTGCTCTGCCTGCTGGTTCACAAAATGGTTATCAAAGTGACCATTTCTGATGGTCTGTTTTTAACTAATGAAATAGATGACAGGTTCCCAAGTGCATCTTTTCTCTGGGCATCATAAGAGGGATCTTTGTTAGGAAAAAAAAAAAAAAAAAGCAAAGGCAATATCAGATCTTCATATTTTTTAGTATAGAGTAAGACTTTTAAGCAAAGCCAAAGCAGATTCTATTCACGACCATCTGACAGTTACTAAGGCTTGGCTGTTTACTGGTTACTGATAGCTTGCACACCAAAGCTATCTCCCAAATTCAGGGAGAGACCAGTATTTACTCTCTTTGATGTTGCATTCACAGACACACAAGAGAAAAGAGATTTCCCTTTTGCAGTGGGGATGGAGGTGTAAACACTCAACTCTTGTGCAAACTCTGTCATTGCTTCTCCCTCATGCATCTCTAGCTGCTCCACTCCCAATACTGGCATCAGCTTGTCAACTAAGCAATCTCCATCCCCTTTGGAAGTAGATAGACAAAGAACTTCAGACATGGAGGTTTTCGGTTCCTTCATATGATTCAGCATCAACATACAAAAAATACTTCAAGAGTACCTGGGTTACAACCATAAGCATATTAGATTGAGCAGCACAGAAAATGAAGAGATGCTTAAGAAAGTGATGGCTAGCTAGTTAGCAGTGTCTTAGCAAGCTAGTTTCCTACTAGCTTGTATGTCTGCACTGCACACAAGTCACAGCAGCAGCTACTGCATTCACATATCCTACAGAGAGAGAGACTCTGGTTGGAGACTGAGAATATCCAATAATTCTGCATGCTGACTTTCTTCTACTAAATATGGAAATGCAGCTTTCAGGTTCTTAGATGCTGCTTTCTGGCGTGATGCTGCCTGCACGTAGAAAGAGGCTGTAGCACAAAAGCTTTCCAAGGCAACCCAGTGTGAGGTTATTCAAAGTTAGGAGGAGGAAGGGGAACATCCTGTTGTTTTAACCTACAGAAGGTGACAGCAAAGTCCTCTGAGGAAATCTTAAAGTGAATTCAGCAGCGAGAAGACTATTTTCTAATAGAAAGAACATTTTCTTGGCATTCTTGGAACAAAACAAAACAAAATATGAGAAGGGGGAGAAACTGTGCCTGCCAAGAGTGATCAAATCACCCTGCTTTCAGAGGCAAGGAAACTGTCTCCGACAAAGCTTCAGGAGGAGCATGCTGAAGCTCAAAAGCACCCCGAGCCTGATGACTACATTTCCTGCCACATTTCTGCCAAGCAGACCTTCACAGTCAAATGAATAATGGAATAGGGTAGAAAATTTAAACTTGTGATGTGTTAGAACAGTGTGAGTTTTGGAAATGCTTAGACACAAATTATCTGAATATGAGTGAGGTGCTCTACCCAGCAGCTTGTGTGTATTGGAAACCAGTTCCCATAGGTACCACAAAAACAAAAATACATCCATAAATCCATAATCCATCCCAAAATCATAATATTACGCTGACAAAAACTTACTGAGGTATAGGCAGAGAATGGCTGAATGTTTCTAATTTACTTTTTCTCCTGTGTACTTGGTTGTCATAGAGGAGATGCCAGCAGAAAAGTGCAAGAGCGGCATATCCAGATTTTCAAAATCATAAGCATGGTGCAAAGCTCATTTATCGATTGCATGAGGACAGGAAATCTTTATGCCACTAACAATGAGCAAAGTGCTGGCAATTCATTTGAACCGGTAAAAACAAACAAACAAACAAAACTTTTAACAAACTTCCCCATTCTCCCGTTTTTCCTTTTTTTATTATTAATTTTCATAACGTATTTTTTGTTCTGATGTGGTATGAAACTGACTTTTTTTCACTTTCCTGTTATTTGGGGATGCATTTATCAGAAATCTTACAATGAGGGTCGCACTGTTTGTTACACAGAGTTGGAGTTCACCACACCTAACTTCCCCCTATTAAACTGATCTAAATCAGTGCTCTAGGCTTCTTCATTCAGAGGAACAATTCAGAGGGATGCTTGTATTCAGAAAGAAGAACTGGCATTTGGAACTGTCTATTGAAAAAGCCTGGACTACTTACATGAACCTGTCACCTACCTTTAAAATGAATAATTTACATGATATTAAAACTTCCTGAAGGATGTGAATGCAGCATGGTGCACAGCTGGTCCTGAATGGGCTGAGCTTTGCAGGCTGTACTAGCTCAAACACATCGCCATGCTGGTAAATCTGTACTGCTTTTGTGACTGGAAACAATATCCACGTATGTCATCACATTGTGCCACATAGATATGCTGGCTTATTTATGGAAAGCTTAGGGGTCTATAACACAGTACTTCACTATGGAGTGTCGATATGTGCTAATAGATCAACTCTATTATATATAATAATTTCACATGATATGAAATATATAGATCAATAGATTCTCAGCATTCCAGGTTTGCTGCTACTGACCTCAGTGCTTCAGGGAATGCAGGGCAATATTTATTGCATACAATGAGGAATCCCTCTATACCTACCTGACAGCATCACATTGCTCCTCACATTGCTCCACAAAGATGGTTCTGCATCAGAGACTCATTTGAAACTGTATGGTGAAAGCAGCAAAGCTTCCTCTGCACATTCTTCATGTATGGGATGGATGAGTTATTTCATTTCATACATCATTTACTATTTGCCGCAGTTATTTCACAAAGTCCTATTTCGACTTTGTTAAAAATGTGAGAAACTGTTCCCAAGCTTGGAAACTTCTGCAGACAACAAGCTGAACTCAAACTTCGCCTGGTGTGGGTCATCAGAGGCCCATTGACTTCAGTAACGCTGTATATTTATATTAGCTGCCTACTGGGTGTAATTCTGAAGCCAATGAAGCTATGTTAAAATGGTAGGCGTGAGATTGGGAATAGCACTATTGTCTCTACCTGCAAGAGCATTTTATAGGAAGCCTGGCAGTCTGTAAATAAAACACTATAACCTTGTCAATGAACTTTTTCACAACTTTTCGCTGCTTTTGTCTGTCCCTATGAACTCATTTTACTGTCTCAGTGACATGTTCCTTCAGAAGCTTGGTCCAAATTTTCGATTATGTACAGCAACAGGGGGAGGACAGTGATGCGCAGAGGGTTAAATTAGGTCCCTCTCCTTCTGACCTGAAGTTCTTAAAAGACACTTAGATACAAGATGTCATTAATAAACAGTCTTTATCTGCACCCACTCCCAGAATCAAATTTCTTGTGCTTGAGACAAAAAGGAATATTCAGTATGCTCTTCCCTTCTGTTATGCCTCTTATTTGGACCAGAGTAAAAATATTAACAGATCACACAGCCTATAAGGGATAAAATTCTTTCATTTTCTTGGGAATGGCTGAAGGAGTAAAGCAGTACTTGCTATCCAGGACTAATCATTCCTTTACCATATTAAGGTACCTTTACTTCCTATAAAAGAGTTTTCACATTCTTCTCCTCCTGAAGACAGCTGTCTATAATTACTATAGGAGGCATCTGAGACTGCAAATGGCTGAAAATGAAAATGAATAGAGATATTTTGGAATATCAGTGTTTAAAATGCATTTACATCAGTGATCTGAAAGTGTTTATGATGCAACTGCTTATGATTGTAGATGACTGGTCTTGATAGCCAAGATGATACTCTCCCTTTTCTTTAATTCCTAAATTTGAAACTTCAAAATTTGTTTTAAATTACATCAGAAAATAATAATAATTTTTAGAAACACTTGATAGCTTTCCTTCCATTCCCAATCTTCAACCTAAAGTTTTTTTGAGAGATAAGAGAAAATAAGAAATTGGGTTTTTTTGGAACAGAACAAAATCCCAAACTAGTTTAACTCTCATGACGAACCTTGTTTCATTTCTCTTCCAGGCATTACTTCAAAGAGAAAGACACAAAAATAAAGAGCTGGACAGCCAAGCTCCAAATCTTTTCAAGCATGATTGTGAATGTATTTACAAGCAAGTAATGCTGCATGAACCAGAAAACAGTAAGCGTACTGCAAATCCTCCATCTGCCTGGGCTTGAAATAAGGACATTACAGAGCTCATCTGCAGACGGATGTTGCTATTTAATGTGATTTCCAACAAACCATTCATTAAATTCATAGCTGCACCTGATACCCATTAATGTGTTCCTGCTTACAAGTTCTTCTCAAATAGGCTTTCCGCAACTTTTGGAAGCTTTATTCACCAGGTTGTATCAAACTACAAGAAACAGAGGGTGGATGGTGTGTGGGGATATTTACTGGGGATTTATGGAACAACAGTGAAAAGTTGATTTAATTAAATACTGAAATAGGTTGTCCAATCTTCTAAGTTGCTCTGAATTTTCCCTCTCAAACACATTTTGATCCAGCAGCACTCAGATAACAAGGGATGCAGAAGGAAAGAAAGTACTTTCTGGTCAGACAGCAGCACTCTGATTTCAGGAAAATGAAAAAGACTACAAACTGATCAATCATATGCAAGAAATTGGAACAACAATCAGAAGTTGAGTGCTTGAAAGGTCTATACAACTTTTAGTAGCTTCACCTTAGTGTCCTCAACAAACATTTTCTCATTTTGGAAGACTTTGATTGCCACAACACTATTTTCAGTTTTAACATTGAATAAAATTAAATACTAATGACAATGAATTCTGAAATTTTTGACTTTTACCAGCTATTCTGTTAAATTTGCAATAAAACAACTACCAAAATACTCATACATGTGTTGATGAAGCAAAGATTTAAGAAAATGAGAAAAAAGCGCCAAAGAAAACAGCAAGAAAACAAACAAACAAAAAACCCACTAAATTCTTCTTGCTATTTCTTTGAGAGCCCTTGGATGCAACAAAACTAAGTGTTGAACTTTATTATTTAAAACACTTTATTTAGAGTGTTTTTACTTACTTTGAGTCAAACACTTAGAAAAGAAAAAGGGTTTGCTGAGAGCAGACAATCAAACAGTATAAATTCTGTCTTCCCTAGTGTGCTTAAACATTTCATCTCACTCTTGATTTTTATGTTTTTTCTGTACATTGCCAGAGTCTGAGTATAGTCAATCATAAATCAGAAATCACTGCCTTTCAGATGTATTATTTCAAGTGTATAAAGATCAGGCAGTGTTAGGTCATTTGTGCTGATATAATGTTTCAGCATATATTGCCTAAGAATGAACACCATTTAAAAACTCAGAACTTAACTGATATAACATGTCATAGAATCACCCATGTGAAGCAGTCCTTTCACAGGCTTCCTTCTTTGACATTTCTACCTGTATATTTCTTCCTGATCCCTCTGTCTGCTCAAATCTCTGCTTTACTAACTGTTTTGGATGTTGCCATTTCTTTGTTATTTCGATTTCTGAGTGAATTTTCCCAGGTATATAAGGTTTTTTGTTTACTCACCTTTGCCTTAAGGATCCTCTCGCTCATCTCTTTGAGGAGTCAACTGGTAGATGGATGTTCCAGAAATCAGCTGCTCTAAATGGTCAAAGGCAGCCATCCTCAGTCAGTGTTGAGCAGTTATGACCTTCAATGCCAAAGTACTGAACAACACTTTAACTGGCACTAATCTGCAAGTATGTTTATGGCTGAGCTTCATGTAGCTTTAATCACATGGTGAAATCATGTAGGGGGGCCAGGTCTGAGAAAAGCTCTTCCAGTAGCATTAACTTCCAATAACTTCTGATTGTATTTTTACTTCTCTGCTTCTTCATTCTTGTCTCTAATGTCCACAATAAGACACAAATTCAGAAGAAAATAGAAGAACAATTCAAAGAAGCCAACTCCAACCACAGAGTGGATGTCTATAGAACTGTTGTCTGATTCCCTTAGTAAAGGGAATGATAAGTAACACATATCCTAAGTGACAAATTGAAATACTGTTGAAAAATGTACCTTTTTGTGCTACTGTTGAAATTTGTACTTGTGCTTTTTGGCATCTCTAGGAGGGTAGAAAAAGCTTTTGAAGCCACTTCTAATGTGGCTTCAGAATTAGCAGGTGAATCATGACTTCTTTCTCAGAAATATTTACTAACAGCTGTGATTTGCTATCTGTGTTCACAGTGTTGAAAGCATTTAATTTTGACAGCTAAGTCACTCTAGGCCTCCCCAGTGCAAGCAGAAAGGATCTAGAAAGGGTCACATTCATCAATCAGGGAGATCTTTTTGAATATCTGACTTAAGAGATATTAACATGAGAGAAGGCAGTTTGATCTCCATCATCATTGCTGAGCAGATGACAGCAATCAGGCCTACTGATTTATACTGTGGTTGCATCTCATGGTTCTACAGAAGGCCCTATATTATCAAGGTCAATAAAAATACCAGAGGCATAGCTTCTGAGTTAAGAGTTTACAGTTTAATGTTTCATAATTTTATTATTCCTGTGACATTATTATTTGCAAACAGAATATTGCATTGAGAAAGGTATTGCACCCTCCCAAGGCGACTGTGAGATACAAGACTACAAGCTAAAGAGCTGTCCACAAAGTGCAGAATACAGTACACATAGGCTTAAAGCTTGCATCCAGCCCACCCAAAAAGCATGTAGCTGAAATGCCAAACTTAGAAGCCTTTCTGTAGCTGTTATCACCTTGAACAGCTGCTTGGTTTTATCCATAGACTAGAGGAAAGCTCAGAGTATCTATTCTCAGGTTAGACAACATAGTTAAATGCCTGAGAAATACCCGAAGGTGTTAATGGCACCACTTATCTCAGACATGTACACAATTTCCTTTAGGGATCCAGGCGCCCTTGGCTGTTGCTGACTGAAACTGCACCAGGAGTGTGTCCTCATGGGTGGCTGTGGGGACACATTGTTGTTCTTTCCTTACTTCCTCCCTCCTCTCCCTCCCCACACACTTGAATTCTTTGGCAATTTAGCTGCAGTATCTCTTCATAGTGGCATCTTCCCAGGGACAGAACATGCTGTACATATCTGTGTTTAATAGAAATCAACATTCACCCATTTCATTGCAGCAGCTCAGGAAGCAGGCTTTAAACAAAATGCTGAATCCCAAATATATCAGTCTGTTTCACCCCATGGCTTTTGCATTACAAATTCCTCCAGCAGCTGTGAGAAAATAAAACAAGAGATGAGATTGTCACTTGTACTAGATTTCTTTTGCCATTCATATAAAAATTTTAGTCAAAAATTGTCAAAAAACCTAATCAAAAACACAATCTGAAACAAGATAAAGGAGCTCTATACACAACAGAGACAAAAGGTAGGTGTCAGAGTCTGTTCTCAAGACTACCAAGGCTGGTTTGCTCTGGCTATTTTTTTGGAGCTCTTTTCTTTAGATGCCTAAAACCTTGCTGCTATATTTCATTAGGTCACCTTCTAGGTAGAGCTGAGTATCCAGGCACCTATCTAAATCCATCTTGTATTTCAAATGCCCACACCACTTTAATGTCCCCAATTTTCTAGGCTTGTTTAGAAGATCAGATCTAGCCCATTCTGACACATTCACCACCTGGCACTGTAATCCATTTAATGTTGATCTAGATCCATCTGTCAGCAAGGATCAGTGTCCCCTAAAAGAGAGAGAGTCAAGGATACCCTGAGCAGAGGCTGTGTTCTCACCAATGGGAGAGGGTCCCATAGAGTCTAAACACAGCGGGTAGAGCCAGATGGTGGCAACAGAGTTCATTAACAGCACCAGATGCGGCAAATTATCCAGCAAACCCAGGCAGGAGCAAGAGGAGATATGGCCAGAAACAGGACTGCAGACCGCACACATGCACCCCTATTCAGAAGGTAAGCTACCTACAGGACAAGGTTGTAGACCTAAAAAATATTTGCAAGTTTAAGCAAAGAGTGATGCCCGAGACTGAGCTTAAATAGGGCTCTGGGGCCCATGAGCCTACGGTAAATATGAGTGTGTGATGCAGGGCAGCTGAGGCTAGTCAAGGCTATTAAACCTTATTAGAGCACTCAATGAGCATTAGTGCAGTGTTTCTCTGAGATTGAGACCCCCAGACAGCTGAGGCTTTTTCCACATGCAGTGAAGATAAGTGACTGTATCTTAAATAAGCTGAATCATCCTCCTGGACATAATGACTATCTCCAGAAGTTAATCCATCAATTATAGGAACATAGTCATCTTTCTAAAGGCCAGAACTTGGAAGCTATGTTGTCTGCCTTTTTCAGCCCCCAAATTAGAGCATTCATCAGGAACTGGAAGACCTGGGTTTTTATTTACAAGGGATATGATTTCCCTATCAAAAATATACTACTGGTGCTACTGGGAAATGTGGGAGTTGCCCTTACACTCAGCTACTGACACTATAGCTAAACTGCCAATAAGAGATGAAACTAAAAGAAGCCTGATTTTGACATCATGGTTAGAGACCATGGGCTCAAAGGGCTCAAAGTTGACAGAAAGAAAATATTTTCCTAGAAATCCATGTCAGGTCTGTTGCAGGAAATCCTTGGAAGTTGCTGGTTTAAGACCAATACTCAACAAAAGTGGAACACAGCCCCCAAAGACATCAATGGGAAGGAGGAGATTGTTTTGTTGTTGCTTGATAATTCCTTCCACTTTTTAGTGTCTGATCAATAACATTTGAATATCTTTATCTTGAAATAGCTTGTTTTCATTACATATGACATAAAACATGACTTCAGAGACAAAGCTTGGTTTGTGCTCTGAGTCTACTCCATTTAAGAAGGTCAGGATTTTGGCTATTTTGTGGTTCTTCCCCAAAGGCACAGTCCAGACATCTTCTTCCCTGCTCTTTGACTTCTACCATATGTCCTTAAGTAGAACTGAGCTATAACCCAGGGTGTGGATACTCTCCAAAACACACAGGAAATCTGTTTCTACATACTCTGCACCGACTTGTATCCTTCCTGTCTCTATCCCCTAACCTGGGTTTTAAGGGTTTTAAGTGTTAGGTACCCTCATGGATCTATGAGTAGATCCCTCTACAGATGAAGCTCTGATATCTCTTTTGCATAAAAGCATATTATTTTCTGTGATTCTAAGGCTTTTTTTTGTTTTTCTCTTAATTTCCCATTTTTATTGTGGGCAAGGAGACAAAATATATTTCAAAACCTAACACTCCCTGTCATTTGTTTCAGAAATACTGTATTTCAGCCACCTATTAGTCTGAAGAAAAATGTAGGCATTAGCAGCTTGTTTTTGTTCTAAATCGTCTACTTAATATACAGCTGCACTGTGGCATGTTTATCAGAATTTAGTGCCAAGCCTGAAATTGCTTCAGCTTAGACAGCAGAATTCTACTCTTGTTTACAGCCGTTTTACTCCAATATGACTAAATTCATCAGAGTGGAGCTGCTCCTGACTTATAACTGGGGCAAATAAGAGGAGGATCAGGCTGGTATGTTTATCGCTATGTTTTACTACAATTGCTTTTCAGTTCTTGCACTAAATCTACATTCAGTACTATTCTGTTTGATTGATTAAGATTAAATCAGGGATGCAAACTAAATGTTAGCCATCAAGACCATTTCAGATACCTGTTAAGGAATTTATGAAACTGTTTTCTACATAGAAAACATAACATTAGAAATATTGTCTTGTCTTTGCTATCCTACCTTGGTTCCCTTCTATTATATATTGTTTTTCTCCTGAATATAACTACATAATTATTGCAACTTTTTTTGTAGGAGGAGAAATGGAGAGGGTGAAGAGCAAAAGGAAACAGTCTAACTTAAAAAGCATCCTTGGACTCCTCTCCACTTTAGGAAGTTTCTAAACTTCCTCACATATAGGGAATTAGACTTAGAGGTGCTGCTTGTAGATACTCAGACACGTGTGGGACAACTCTCTGGCTTTGAGGCCACTTGACATGCCATGGCCTATGTCCTTACGATTAAAACAGGCTGGGCTTAGGCAACCTGCCTATTGGGGATGGGTGCTGGTACAGTGTAATTTTCTAGTGTAGACAAAGGCTGAAGTTACTGACAATTATAAAAGCAAAAGTTCCCTTCTATAGCTTTGCTCTCAAAGGTGTAAATTGAAGCTTTTACCTCTAGCTATAAAACTTTCCATGAAAATACACTACCAAGAGTTGGGAATCCAGTTTAGAGATAACCCCTGAATTTCTCATCTCATGAGTTATCCTTATGTCTGGCTTTTTTCAAAAGCTCTGACTCTTTCCTCTGTACTGTGCTAAATGCCATACTTTGAAGATCACACAGCTGTAACCTTTGCAGCTTTGGACACTGGTGATCCCCATAGCCTGCATCAGATAATTCTGTGAGGGGTAAAAATGCAAGACCTATTTAATCTAAGTTTTATGACGACTTTTTACAAAAATTAGAGAAAGCATTTTCACATTTTAGCTCTACTTTTGTTGTTCTTGCTGTTGTTGTTGATGATGATGATGATGATGATGATCACTATGCCTGGTCTAATACTGCCAGAAAAATATATAGCATTATTGACTTTTTTTTTTTTTGGATGATCCGTTCCAGAAATTTAGTTTTTCAAGAATTTCCTAAGTAAAATTTGTAGGAGGTTTATCAGGTCAGATATAAAAGAATTTCTGATGTGAATTTTCAGTGCCTTCTAATAAAGTTCAAGTTCTAAAATCTGTGACATTTTAATTTGGCAACGGAGACAGGAAATTTTTAGAAAAGACATAATGTTCAACAAGCACATAGGAAATAAGGCTTTAAATGTTGATACACAGCATGTGAAATAGACTATGAAAGCAATTAAGAAGGTATGTAATCAGTATGTGACCAGTAGGACTAAAGGTGGGGGAAAAGGGAAAAATAGAGTAAAGCATGGAGAAAGTGTTTTATCAGTGACATCTGGTGTGGAACTTCAGTCTGTTAAATTACTGGGTCTGAGTTTTCTTTATTTTAAAAGTCTCTTCTAATGCCTGGCACAGATAATCCATAGTCAAAGACACGGTCTAGAAATGCATAGAAAGCAATGAACAGAAGTAACCATGGAGAAAATTTCTGCTTTGAAAACAAAACCAACCAAGATTGTCTGTATGAATTGATCAGGATATCCTACAGAATGGCAGCCTTAATGCCAAAATGCACTCACACACCTTCAGAAACTATTGCTATATCTGTGATGTGGATGTGGGATCTCTCCAAGCAGCACAACAGGATAACCAGGTTTATAAGGATGGGATGAGAAATCTGTGGAAGGTGAGAAGGGATTCCTGGTCTTCGGGTGGACATCTTGTGCTATATGCTATGAATCATGCCAATCACACTACACAACTGTCAAAGTAGGAGGGAAAGGATGGAAAGGATAGAGCTGTGCAAATCTTCGTTCTTGTAATCATTCTAAATGTCCTTGTGCTGGACAAGCCTAAAATTTATCCAAGATTGAGTTTTGAAACAAACTATGAACTCATAGGTTTCTTTTACATGATTTGTCTTGAAAACACACGAAAAAGTGTGGCTGGTCACAATGACTGAAATACCTTAAACACATCTCTTCAGTTTTATTTATATGAAATATATGTTTATATGTTTGAAAATAGATAGCTGGGAACCATAATCAAGATGTTTCTCAGTTACCTTTTTTTTTTATGAATGAAACAGATTGTACTACTTAGATTAGTTTGTTTGATCCAACTGTTGTTTTTCATCATATATCAGACTTGTAAATTTTCTAGGGTGCTGACCATCTTTAGGAAATGTGTATGTACAGCATCTAGCACATCAAAACCTGCATACCAAAAAGGAAATGCTCTGGTTTATGATGAGTTATTAATATTGATGCCATAAAGTTTCTGTTCAAACCCTTTTTGTTGAAATGTATACTAGTACATATCTCACATTTTGCACTCAACATTATTTCTCTTAAGCCTATAATTCAAATGCATTATGTCTTGTGATGAAAGTGATTCAATCACAGCCAAGGAAGATAGTTTCTTAATGAATGGACTGCAAATTAGCTTAACTTCAGCTCAATTCAATGAAATAAAGCCTACTAACTGGTGATGGTCCCGGCTTCTCCCAGATTCAATTCATATCTCATTTAAATCATTCATACCTTTCCAGCATAAAGGACATTTTTTGTAATTTAATGACTTAACAGAATCCCAGAACGGCTGAGGTTGGAAGGGACCTCTCGAGATCATCTAGTCCAACCCCCCTGCTCCAGCAGGGACACCTAGAGCACGTGGCACAGGGTGGCATCCAGGTGGGTTTGGAGATCTCCAGAGAAGGAGACTCCACAACCCCTCTGGGCAGCCTGTTGTGTAGTACTTTTAGGAAATTATTTTTTTTTTAAATTCCCATTCTAAGTAAGTTAGATCTTATGGTAAGGTTGATTAAATATGCACACATGCATACATATACATATGTGTATTCATATACCCACATATATTTACATGTATTTATTTATACATGCATATACATACCGTCACCTTTGTGAAAAAGAAGTGTGTTTAATGTTTCAGAGCAGTGCTGTGCAGACAGAATGACCCAATAAAGGTCAGAAAATACCATAACTAGAGATAAGCCTGCAAATTGAGCACATGGGGATACTTTGATACAATGGGGAACAAAGAGCAAATTACAAGGAGTAGATTCTCATTGAGCATATATTTAATCTTTCTAACAACAACACTATCTCAATTTGTGCCAGGTGAGAACAAGGAAGAAATTAGAACATATTTGCTGGATAGCTTTCTAAGACCTGTTCATTGCCTTTGAAAATGACGTGAGAGAGAGAGACGTGAGAGATTACCACACATGGCAGACTCTAAATCATACAGAACTCTAATCAGAGTTTCAGGAGAGAATCTGCAATGTGAAATGGATCTGTGGATTAATCTTGGTGCAATTTCAAGACAAATACGCTAACTGATCCAGAACTACACAGGCAAAAAAAGGTTTTGTTAAGAAAATACTGTGCTGCTGTGTGCAGTGTGACTTCAGCACCTAGCAAAGCAGGAGACAGCTGGCAGGGAGGAAAGAACTCAGGCAAAATATGCTTAGGTTTCTAGAAGAAATTACATGCTTGTGTGTGTGGCTGTGCCAGATGGGACACCAAAGAGATTAAGGTGAGCACTCAGATCTTTCTGAAAACGTGATCTTTTTCAAAAAACTTTTGTATCTGAAATTAAGGAACCAGAAGGCATTTGCCACTATACTCCTTGCCCCTGAGCTAGAACAGCTCAGCTCTGCGTATGGTCATCTAGGCTCAGGAGCAGTTGCAAACATTCAAGCAAGGTCACGCAAACTGCAGAGTAAAAACCAAAGGAGAATAAGCAAATGCTTTTAGCAGACTGTTGGCTTTCTTCTTTTTTTTTCCTCAGGTTAGCCAAAACATCCATGATCAACGGAAAAAAAAAGAGCAAGATGACATTACAGAGAAGTTTAGTTCTTCGCCAAGAGAAACCTTTGAAAGAAGCACTGAATTGCAGAAGCAATTGAACTCCGCTGCAGCCAGCCCGGGGCCAGTCCCGGTCTCCTCAGCAGACGGGGGCGCTGAGCAGGAGAGGCGGGAGCTGCAGCCACGCGGCCAGCGTGTGACCAGGCAGCTCATTGGGCGGCCTCGCGCGGGCGGGGTGGGATCCCCTGCCTGATTGGC
>NW_010584393.1:335115-348923 GCF_000705375.1 Tinamus guttatus | reverse complement strand
CCCCTGCCTGATTGTCTGGTTGGGCTGCCCCGCTCCGCGTGCTGCCGGGCAGGGCGGGGGCTGCTCCGGGATCAGAAACTGGATAAGTTGTGTTTGACCCTAAATAAAGGTCTGTGACCACCAGCACAGAGACCTGCTCCTCAATGCGCCCGCAGGAATCTATGGTTCAGCTAGTATACTATATCCTGACTGGGGTTTATGGCTGCGATTAATAAAATAAAACTGTGCTACTGTTTGTTTTGTTTTTCATGTAGATCTTTGTCTGAAAGGGTAATTTATAACTTTTTTATGCATTTATTATAGTATATAATATATACTATATATATATATATACACTATAGTATATATATATACTATATATACTATAGTATATAATATATACTATATATATACTATATAGTATATAGTATATATATACATATATAGTATATATATAGTATATATACTCTCTATATATAGTATATATATATATATTATATAACTATAATAATAGTTGTTTTAGTTAATACTATTTATTATGCATTGCTTTGGAATGGAATGATATAAAAACCATGCTTCAGAAATGCTCTCTTTTTATAGCTAGAACATGGAATAGACATATCTCAGGTGTTACTGTGTGGAGGGAGGAATGATTGAATTGCTAGGTAGTGCAGACAAGTGTGTCTCCCCATCTCTTCAGCCTTGTGCAATTATGTAGGCTTATCTTTCTAAACCATTTTAATCAAATTTTATAGTGAATTTAATGATTGTGACAGGAATGTAATGAATTCTGAAAGCTTAATCTGAATAAGCATGCAGATTTAATGAACTTGTATACTTATCCAGACTGTGAACATTAAGAGAAACCATACACCCCCAACTGAAACAGATAAACAGCTGGGAAAACTCTTTATAGAACCAAGGAGGTGGTCAGTTGGGGATAAGCTGCTAGTTCTATACAGAACTGCTTTCAATTTTGGACAACCTTTATGTGACTCAGTTCTCCTGCTGTTAAGTAGATGCAATGGTTCTATTTTAAGTTACTTTTTTTTCTTTACAGAATGAACATCATCCAGTAGAGCACTGTGCATAACCTTCAATAATAAAACTATTATAAAAACACATGGATGTGATATAAAAACACAGGGATATTTCGTGGTTGCATTCATTGGCATTTATAAAGAAGTTTGACTGTATCTCTAAGTCATTTGAAAAGTCTGTCCTGCTTCTTGCCTAATACAAAAAGAGCTCTCAGCCTCTCCTTAGTGGAATATTCTAAACACCATTTTCATAAAATTTGTAGGAACTAAAACCTGTGTATTATACCTTCCATTTAAAAATCTGATTTAGTTTGGGTTGTTGAGTCAAAGAATACTTTGATGGGAAATGATAGCTACAGAGAAGAAGCACGGGGAATTTTTTTTCTTCTTTGTATGTCATGTGTTTTTTTTTAATTATTATTATTAAAAATATGTGTTTCCTTAAAATTCTGAAAGGAATAAAAAAGTATGAGAGAGAGTTAGAAGATGTCTGCTGCCTTTGTGATACATCTGCAAGTAGGTCAGCCTTCTACTTCCCTTAGCTTATAGGAAGGACTGGCTGAATGCCTGTTAGTCCTGAGTTGTGGCAACTTCTCATTTCTTACATTATTTCCAATCCATTCCCTGTGATGCTCAGTGAGCCCAGAAGCTGTGACAACACTTACGTTACTTCCCCTGCAGAACACCTCTGCTAGTATAAAGACCCTGCTTAGAGGTGAGAAGTCTGTTGCAAAAAAATTGCAGATGAAGTAGGCATATACAGGCAGGTTAAGCTGTGCTGTGCCAGGCATATCAGACCCTAAAAACTAAATAATCCTTGGGCTGTCCTGAAATTGCATAGAAAACAAATAGAAAATGGGAAACTATAGACTTATCTATGCAAACTGCCTGCTAGGGAAACTGCATGACTTGAAGGGCTCCATTGGACCCTGGCTTAACCCTTAAACTGGCAAATAATGGGAAAGAAATACAGATTATCAGGTGGGAAACAATACAGGAAGAAGTGGAAATAAAAGGTAATAACACTAGCTGCTCCTTTTTGGTAAACAAATTTTATGGAGTTGTATAATTTCTTAACCCAATGTAGCTTCTTCCTGCTTGATTGGATGACCTGTCAGTTAGTGAATCAAAATGTTAATGACAAAATAATAAATGGCTCTCTCTGATCCATTGATTAATTATACGGCAAAACTGATCAATCAGTGCTGAATCCATTACACTTGCTGTTCTCCATTTTGATTTTCCGAGAAAATGCTGAGGAAATCTGAATACTTTTTAAAATGGCCTTTCATTAGCTTTTTTAGCTTTTTTTAGCTTTTTTTTTTTTTTTTTTCCTGATTCACGACTTAGTGGTCCACAGCTGTATCATCTTGAAATAGTTTTCTGGAGCTAAGAATTATCTTTAGAACTACTTCTAAGTAGGCAAGTAGATGGCTGCAGGTCTGTCTAGAAAAGCAGGAGCTAATTTTTTTTTTTTTTTTAAAAAACCTATAATTTAGAATTTGCAAAGTATATGAGTTAAGATTTCGCTCAAGATGATCTGACCACAAAATCAGTCATATGAACAGCAAGCCTGAAGGCTAATAGTAGGAAATACAGGAGTCTGTTAACTAACAAACCATATAGATATCATTCAAATGGTCATGAAGGGGAAAAAATAATCTAAGGAGCGATACATAGAAATGACAGTGAAATTAAAATACTACAAATATTTTAAATGGTAAACATTCTGTGAAACAATTTCCTGTTGATTTTATTTGTAATCTTAACTAGAACACATTACAATGGCATTTGAGCCCTTAGAAAAATAAATGAAGTTCACTGCTTTGAATATTTAATATTTAGACTGCTGTTCACTTAACAGCATTGTGCAGATAAAGGAGGCAGCTCTGAAAGCTTAAAAGGTATATTTAGGATCCAGCCTAACCTATTTGGTCAATTGTGAGATACTCTTTCTTTCTGTAAACACACAAATTGAGTATCAGTAGTCTAGTAGCCTCAGGAGCTTATATGAAGGCCTATAATATATTACAAGTTCAATCAGAGATAGTTATTGCATTCAGGTTAAAGAGTCTTGCAAGACTGTATGGTCTAGTGTTTGTGCTCTGCATGTCCTGAGAAGCTCAAGATTGACACCATTTGAAAAATACTATTAAAAACCAGAAATCATTGTCTTTCTTCTCAAGAAAAAAAAATGCTCTCAAGAAAAAACAAATGCTGAAGTATTCAATTTCCTTAAAAGTGATGTATAAACATCATTTTGAAATACTTTGTAGGATTACAGGTATCCTAGGAAATGTGAAAATTTGATTACCATAAAAGAAAGAGATTAGTCTTCTTCAAAGGGTATAAACATTTAAGTACTAGACCATACGAGTCTTACCCATTCTGTGAAAAACTGTATTTTCAGTCAGGACCATCACTTTGCCTCCTAAAAATAAGGTTTCAGATATAGAAACTCATTAAATAACATTCCACTTCTGAAATTTGATATAACCATCTTAAAAATGAACAACCAAAAGTCTTTTTTTTTTTGTCACTTTTTATATCTAACCTTTTGGAAAGCACCCTTGATTCCTGAAGCACTTAGGCATGAAAATAATAGCATAATTCAGGTTGAAAAGGGTCTCAGGAGGCCCCTAGCCTAAGCTAGGCATTCTTGTTTTTCCTCATAACCAGTCTGAGTCATTTAATCAATTTGTTCCTTGTCTCCTGCCTTCACACCACACACCATTGTGAAGAGTCTGGCATGGTCTTCTTGATGACATCACTTCTCCAGACTGAACAAATCCTGGTCTCTCAGTAGTGAGTGCTCCTGGATGTCTCAGTGATTCTCTGCTGATCTCCCTGCAGGTTATTGATGTCAGATCAAAGATTCTTGAAGTTCAGTTTCAACTGTCTTCAAAGGAGGTGCAGTTGGATTACCTCCTCAGCAAACATTTTCTTTTGGGCTGTTTTTCTAAGTTTAGCATCTGAAGTCAGTGTTCAACATGTAGAATATAGATTGCACATGTGACAGTCTAAATCATGAAAAAAGGTAGACTTACCAAAGAGTGGCTGAGAAGTTTGTGCAAAATATCCCCCTTCTGATGCATTCAAAGACCTTTTTTTGTCAGTGGTGCTTTTTGTATTCTCACAATATCCAGTTACACATTCATGAACACATGCAGATTTGGCACACATCTGCAATCCATCAAGCATATTGCTTGCCCTCCAAGTTATCCGTGTGAATCAATAGCATAATCCACAGCTTTTTTTTTGGCTGCCAGCAAATGAAATCAGAGTTTGCACCTTTCCTGCCTGCAAAAGCAAAGCCTCGTATTGTGTGGAGAGAGTAATCATTGTAAAGGTAAAGTGTATGCAATTTCAAAATGCCAAAGAAAAATACTACGTTGCTTTGTGCTTTTCAGCTAGCTGAGGCCCTCTCATGTGACAGGCCATAATCAATAAATCATGTGCCAGTTGTGCTGATCCTGTATGTTAGGTCATAGCTCTCCATTTCAGTTTCGAGTTTCTTACTGAGTATTCACTTGTGCTGTATTGTCGTTTCTTTCCACCTCCTCAGTGTCAATTTAAAAGCTGTTGTAATACTGCCCTGTAAAAACTAAACCAGTAATTAAAAAAAAAAAAAAAAAAAAAAAAAAAAAAACTTCAAAGCAAAGAGATGGAAAGAGAAAAATCCTCTCTGCCCTAACTCAGGTTGCTGTCAGATACCAAGGAGGGCACATACCTGCAAGTCTTGTCTATAGTGGTCAAAAGGACACCGTGGTAACAACTTGTAATAACTAAGAAATACTAAAGATTGTAAAACATTGCTAAGAGGTCCCTGTGGTGGAAAGATGAGTATTTCTGTCTTCCTCAAGCAATTATCAGTCAGCTCAACATCTCCAGTTCTGTCAAAGGAAGTTCCTGATTTAGCAAGGAACCAGACTGTTCAGACAGCCAGGGTGGGGATTCTCAAGCTCATTTTATGTGTCAGAAATCCAGACGTCTCAACTGAGTCACTCACTCCGGCCTGATTTTGCACTGGGGTGGGAGTTCCAAAATGATGGGTCTGAGAGCCTTGCAGATCTGCGTTTTAATCCCAGCTCCATGTTGCAGCCTCCGTGCTTATTCCTCCCTGTCTTCACTCCAGACTTCCCTGTGCCACTTCAGAGAAACTCCTTCTCTTCTGTATTTCTCCTTTTCCACAGTAGCAGAGTGATGCGAATGATTGCTTACAGCTAAGCAGTGCTTCGAGTCAATGTTTTTGTGGCTCAGAAGTCATAAAGAACATATAGAGAAGCAGCCACACACTGCAATTGCTAAGCATTGTAACTAAGGATTTTAAAATTATAGCATATGTAAAAGCAACAATGCTATTTTATTTTGTTGGGAGTAGTTACATCTTTCCCTTTGAGTAAGCATTCATACAGCAAAATGAATAGGAGTAAAGTCCTTTTCTGGATAATTCATGGAATGTCCTTCAAAGAATCTTCTGCTGGTGAATCACATCAGCACGGTCACCTCCAGTGCTCTTAAGTGACTGTGAAGGTTCAACTTGTGGCTGACAATTCTGGAGATTTGTGGCTGTCTGGCTATTTCTTTTTTCTTTCTCTCTTTTTTTTTCTGCTTTATTTTGTTTTTCCTTTATTTTTTCCCCTCTGTACTGTTAGAGCTGACTCAATATATAGTCTATCTGTCTCTTTATCCTCTTCTTCTACAGTGAATCAAATTCTTTTTCAAGCTTAGTTTTTCCTTCTTGGATTTAACTACAGGCTTTCATCATTCAAGGAACTGAGCTTTACAGCATCAGCAGTTGTCGTAGTGGCCTCAGTTCTTAATGTTTGACTTTTCTGATGTGTCCTATTAAGCAGGAAGAAACGGTACATTTACTTTTTGAATGGCTATAAACAAACTTTTTGTTTCATTATTTTTTTTTCTGTTCCTTTAGGGCAAATAATATTCTTTCTACTGTCTCTACTGTCACAAAGAGATGTTAAAGTATATGTGCTTGTAGTAGAGGTATTTTTCTCTTATTTTATGAGGGGCTTTTTTTTTTTTTTAAGTGACCATAATATTTGAGAAAAGAGGGTTGGTATTATTTTGAAACTTCCTGGAAGAAATATTCCAGGAATGCTTCTTTTTTTTGAGTTTAATTTAAAAATTAAAATTTAATTCAATTTAAAAATTGAGTTTAGCAAGACAGATCCCAACTTCAAATGGGAAAATGTAAAAATCTAACTCCAGGAGACAGCTACTCTCAAGCTTGTGCTCAAGAGCTCAAGTTGAGTTACGTTAAAATGCTGTTGTTTCACAATGATTTGTGCTCCAATATATGAATGTGTGTACACATATGTATACATGCATACACGCACACTTATATGTGTGCATACTTATATGCATACTTATATGGAAGTATATATATATGACTGATGAATTAGAAGAAAGAGACTCTAAGGTGCACTGCTGGTTAGTCCCCAGTCTAGGTGATTGTGGACCTGAGAAGCTTCATGAGAAATTTAGCACCTTGAGAAGACATCATCAGTCTCTCCAATTGCTCTCCTTGGGCCTGCCTTCAGAAGAAACTTCTCCCAATGAAATCTGCATTTTTCCAATATATGACCCCTTCCTGGCCCAACAAAGGTATTACTCAGACGAATTGTTTATTTTGTGATCTTCTCAAAGAATATAGCAATGAAGGAAAGTGTTTTTCAAGGAAAAATTCTTGCCGCTTCTTATGGAGGGTCTATGTTTTCTTCCTTGCAATACTCCCACATCACCCACCATGTCCTGTTTTCCTCTTGTCCTCTGCTGGCAACCAAAAATAATGACCTTTCTGTAGTATCTTGTGATATGAATTTGCTGGGTCCTTAACAAGTCCTTAACAGATGTTCAGCAGTGCAGGAGTTCCCCAGCTGCCTGAGGCTGTTCTTGTGTTTTAGGGGTGTAAAGGATCTTTTCAGCCTGGGGAATATTCTCTTCAATCTCTTCCTAGCTTTGGAGTTGAATCAAGAGCCTTTATTCAGCTGAGAATACTTCCCTGTACCAACATTTGACAGATCTCTCTCATTATTATTTTCCCCCCTAAAACAGCTATTAAAAGTTCAGCAAAATCTCCATATTATATGGGTATCTTCATTGTGTAAATCACCTTGTTGGCATTAAAGCCTCTGGCGTACACGCACAAAAATACTTTTTAATATTTTTAGGTTCTAACAGTAAAAAATAGAAGACATTAAGTGCTAAATTCTTTTCCTCATAACAAAATCTTTCGATACGATGAACAACACCCTGGAGCTGCAAGGATTAAAAAAGCACTGCATGACCTGAAAGTCTTTTAATTATATTTGAAGAGCTGCAGGCAGACATAAACATCTTAAAGCCAAACAGAGTGATTTATAACATTTAGTGTACATGTATGATTTTTTTTTCCTAAGCAGAAATATTCAGGTATTTTACATTTTATGCTGCCTGGAAGAAAAATAATTTTGTATTTATTTGCCACTATTAGTTTTTAAAAGGGCAAGCCTAAATTTTGTCATTGGCATTACATATGAAGTACAATACAGTCTTTAGAGTACAGCACAGTACTGAGTTAAAGTGCTGTAGGCAGCAAGCTTATTCCTACAAAGGGAGATTTTATTTCCCCAGGCAGCAGACAACAGAACCTAAATCTTTAGGACTCTGCCACTTCACCAATAGAAAAAAAAGCTATTCTTTTGCTAGCAGTGATTTTTGGGTGGCCTGTTCTCTAAAACAGACTTGTCTGAAGGGAATAATATTTACAAAAAAAAAAAAAAAAAAACTCTAATGACCAGAATCCATGGAAAATTTTCTGATGGCATTGGACATTGGATTGTGCTAGTGATGATCTAATAATTTATGCAGTGGGAAGATATTGGAACATATAAATAGAAGTCAAAAGAATTAAAGCTTTATGCTATAACGTGAAAAGTTAAAACTATGACATTGGCATGCAGAATTAGAAACTTACCAAAATGCAACTGTGTAGTGCTTGATATGAAGTAGTCAGGATCATAAAATTGATATAAAATAGTACAGCATAAATGTTCCAAACATTAAATCACAATCCTTAGTGGGATTTGTTACCTCTAAGTAACTAAAAGGAGCTTATAAGCCATCATTCAGCTGGAACAAGGGAAAAGAAATGTCTATTCTTAGGTTTTCCTCATTACCTTTGTCTTTTGAGGATCCAGAAGGTAGCTATTTCTTTATGGGGAATGATTTTTAGAAAATATGTGCTCATTTATTCCTTAACAAGTGTGGTAATTTTGATACATCTCTGGTATTAGATGCTCAGAGTAATTTGGGACAGTACAAGCTAGTTAGGTAGATATGGATTGGTCTGCATAAGGTCTGATCGTTAATACCTTTAATTGTGATATTATATATGGCAGATGACTTTCTTTTTCCTTCTGTCAGCTTCTGCTAAATAAAAAGAATCCTTAACTTTTGTTTGTCATAAAAATATAAGGCTATGGAACTTTTTTTTTAAAAAAATAGAGTAAATCAAGAACTTCTTATTATATTGTAAATCACTTTTTGCATACTATGCTCTGAAAACAACATTTTTCCAAGATGATTATAATGTTTGAGAGTTGCAAAATTTTTTTTTTCTGAAATATCCCCTTAACATTTTATTTTTCATTAGTACGAATCAAGGCTTTATAGCATATGGAAAGCATTTTTATCGGACTGCTTTTAGAACTACTATAAGAGAGAGAGAAGAACCCATTTGTCCGTGCAAATGACCTGAATAATAAACAGGCTTGGATTCCGTTAATATTTTGAAAAAAGTGGTAAAAAAATTGAATTAGACTCAGAATTAAGGAAGAATATTTTACTTGTGTATTGAATACAGAACAGCCCAAAGATCTTTATTTATATATATAATATGTGTGTGTGTCTGTTTATACATGTATATAAACATATGTAAACATATGTATAAATATAAATTGTTTAAATCTGACTTCATGCAATGTGATTGGGATACAACTTCTAAATTTAAAGATGTCACTCAGAAGTAAATGAGATAAAGTTTTATTCAATATGTAAATCACATGATGCACTGAAACGAGAAACAAAGAGAAATGCCTCGTAAAGACATATTGATCATAATAGAAAGAAAGAGGTTTTTTTTTAAAAGGAAAATATTATTTTAAGCGAGAAAAAAATAATCATTTAAAAGAGTAATTTATCAGATATCATAAAGACTTATTTTTCTGACTAATAAAGCTTGTCACAAGGTTCTGAATATGAAAATACTTTTGCATGGATTACAGTGTGCACTAGTGAAAAATATCAGATATGTGTGCCAGGGAGACTTATTTGCAAGCTTAACCTTAAACTTTCTGAAGTAATCAAATTACTACAAAGAAAAGTAATACCTAGATATCATAGATAGTTTTTCCTAAAAATTAAACACCATAGATGGAAAGCATTGACAAATGACCGTGTCTGAAAGCATGAACCTTTCTGGCACTTACATATCTATAGCAAAAATCCACTCTGAGATCTGCAGCACAAACCTTCAGGTATATATCAGTAACCAAGAGTTACAATACTGAAAGCAGCAGTGCCATTACTCAACTTTATGTCATAGTCTGTCTTGACTCTTCCTCCCAGTCTCTGTCTTTCCCATTTCCATGGACCTAGGGAACCCTCACCACAGCAACAGTACTCCAATTTCTTTTTTATTTAGGCAGCACATGGAAAAATGCTAGAATAAAGCACCCTAAAGGGTAAAAAGGACTGCACACTCTTCCAGCATTCAAAGACAATGAAATTTGATTCTCCGTCTATGCAACTGTGATATGTCATAATTCACACTTGTAACTTAGGTATCTAAAAACATCACAGCAGGTTATTTATCTTTTTGGCTGAACACTAGAAATGTGTATTCAGCATTATTCTTACCAGGGAAGGCTACGCAGTTAGATCGGACCACTTATTTACATGCAACCCACATTTTTTTATTATTTTTTTTTTTTAGCAAACTCCTTCATCTTATTTATTCCAGTCACATTGGTGACTGGAACTGGTGACTCGAACACCAATCTAATTGGTGTTATCATTTTACATTTTTCATTTCCATTTGTAGCTCAATATACTCTGTAACATAATGTCCCTTCTCTGATTTAAGTGCCCTCCACAAAAGGTCCATATATGTATTTACACTCTGAGTGAGGCTGAGCCTGTAACCGGCACAATAATGTATTTTCCCAATAAACAGAAGACCTGCTTGCAGTGAGCAATTTGACCTGACATCTCTGTGCAGCACCTCTTCTTTTCTATGCTATTTTCCTAATTGTGTTGGGTAGCTGTGGTGCAGATCGTCCATAACACGGGCTGGGTAGCAGCATCCTCTGAGCATGGCTGCTGAGGCAGGCTGCTGTGCAAAAAGTATTTGAGAGCAGAAGAGGAGAGAATAGGAAGGAGCATGATTCTGAGATTTAGTGGTTAGACTGCAAATCTGGGACAGGGCAGGGTAGATTTCCAGTCAGTCATATGTGGAAGTCCCATTAGAACTTAAGTGCCTTGTTGAATCCAGCCCTTAATTAGAAACTGTCCTTATTAAATGTCAAAATGTTCTTTTTCCCTTCATAAAACATTAACGACCAGTACAGATGGAGAAAATGGGCATCATAATTCCCCTCTGTCAAAGTATTGGGACTCCAGCCCACGTGGTTTGCTCTGTACCAGTACGTGGGAGAACTCACGTATAGGACTCGGGGTAGATATACTGTTTTGTTGTTTTAACAATGCTGAACACCATTTCTGGGTCACCGTGACAAGGCTAAAACACTATAAAAGGAAAGGGTACTACATACATCAAACATAATCAAAATAACTACTTCCTATGAGAATCCCTCCGAACCTTATAAATTACTTGTGGAAATAATATTAAGCACCTTTACCTCTATAAACATGGCCTTATGTTATAAGCAATTTTCCAGTAATAACAATGTCAAGAAAACCACTGTGGTTTCATAAAATAGCTTTGCTGTTCTTAATGTGCTCTCCTTTTCTTGAGACGTTTAAACCTTGAAAGGAGAAGGAACTTACTTAAAAGGGCAAAAGTTGTTCAAGGGCATCACTTAGGTAAAAATACTCCATGTGTAAGACCCTCAACTGGTCTACATTGGAGCAGCTTCACTGATATTATCAAAAATTTCCAGCTTACGCTGGCAAAAGACCTGACCCATACAATTAATATTTTTAAGGCCGCTCACCACTGTGGGTCACCTCAGCACTTTCAGAGCTGTCATCACCTTCCATTCCCACTGGCTCCAGCAGGAGTTGCTGTTGTCACTCCAGAGGAATGAAATTCTTTTAAATTGTGTAATGATGAACATCAAAGCACAGAAACAATGAAATTCAGTGGACACCTTCTGAAAACCTGACCATTTGATTCAGTAACAATTTCCATAAATGAATAGTAAGTACTACAAAAGAGAGTAATCAGGGCACCCATAAAAGGAATACCATATTAAAATGTTTTAATGATCTTAAATATGATAAAAAGAGTAATGAAGTGAAAGCTGCCCTTTACAACAGTTCAGCAAGGCAGCACTGTTCCCGCTGTCTCCTCTGAATTAAAGAAAAAATTGGAAGCCTTTAAAGTAGTTATAACCTCAGTGCTCACTCTTAAATATAGACCTGAGCATGCTTTTTCAGTACAATGTCTCCTCCTGAAGCTGTTCTTCTTTGCATAAAATATTTATTGAAGCAGAGTCTGGGATACAATTGGGTTGTCCTTCGGGGCAGTGTCTTATCCATGAACAAAATAAACAGTAAAATAGATATACAAAGGAGAAAACCTCAAACAAGGAAGACTGAGGGGACCTCCATTAAACATCTACTGTTTATGGGTTTGGGATCTACTGGGGAAGGAACAATCCAAGTCCTCATGCACAGTCTCTGAATCAACAGAAGTGTTTGAAATTGTCTTTCTCACGTTCTCGTAAAGTATTCTGAAGTGTCTGAGCATCTCTCAGTCTCTCCTAATGATGCTGTCCAACTTGCTATAAAATATTAAAATGTTAATTGAGCCAGAAACCTATGCAATAGTGTCACAGTTGTTCGAGATCATAAGGCTGACTAGTCTTCTGGACAAAAAAAAAAATAAATAAATAAAGAGAAAAAAAAAAAGGAAAAAAAAAAGAGAGTATAATGTTTCTCACTTTTTTTCAGAAAATATCTTAGAAACAACACTGTGCATCATCTCTTGCACTTTACAGAATTCACCTTTTTCTTCCTCCTTATGCTGCTACAAATGCTGAGACGTGAACTACTTCATATGAAGCTGAACACAATATTTTCCTTCACTCAAGTGTCTCAGTTATGTGATTTGGCAGGAAAACAGATGGACACATGGAGGCAGCACACACGCACTTTATTTTTGGCCAACAGGAACTTTGATTTTGATTCATCACTTAAAGGCAAAAATAATTCCTTATACCACAGAAATTACCTTTTTCCAATTAAGGAGTCATTGTTAAGAAGACAACCTTCGTTTTGTTCTTTGATTTTCCTGTTTTCCTGTATGTTCTCAGTAAATGCTGAGCTGCTGTGAGAGGCGCTCAGGACTTCAGGTTGAAGACCACTGCTGGCTCTGGCTCTCTGCTGGTAGAAGGACATTTCTAATCACTTGGGCAGGAATCAGAGCTTTGCTTGTCGAACCCCTCAGCTCTGAAATATACTCCAGCAGGATCCCAAGCCTGTTACAAATATCACTGATTCCGCTCCAGGTGAGAAAGTCAACAGCTTGCCTTCTCTGACAAGCACACAGAGCAGAGAGCGCCTTAAAATGACAAATACGTATATGTTATGTATACACACACACACACACACACACAAAGATATATATATATGAACACATAGAGAGAGAGAGAAAGAAGAGAGCGCACAAACCTTTCCCCCTCCCTGGGACAAGATTAGAAGGCAATGAGCTCCATGTGGCAGATGTCTGTTGCGGCACTTAATGTTCTGCTAGAAGGTGCTCAGATGCCTGTGCCTTGTGAAGCAATTGTGCAATGTTTCTTGGCATACTTGGAGAAGTAATGCTATTAAAAAGTCAAAGCTATCAGATGAAACAACCCAGCCTGGTCTGATTTTTGGCAACTTCTTCTTTCATATGGTGCAAATAATCATAAAATCAAATGGCATCTAGTTATAATTTTATAGTAATTGCTTCTATAGCACTTGCCAGTTTTTCCATAATAACTTCACATATAATTAGTACGTAATCTTCAGACATAAATAACTCTCTAATTAGTCTGTAATCTGTAATTATAATGTACTTACAGACTAGCTATTTGCTTATTTGGACTCTGTAAAATAAAATACCTTCCCGTTAAAAAAATATTGAAGGAGAATTATGTAGATTTTGTCTTTGGATTTCATTCTTAGAGCTGTCAAGAAGAAGAAATCAAGTCATAATACAATTATTGAAAATAGAAAGTGTTCATTAGCTAGCACATGTTTATGGTGATAAAATAGGAGACAGAATAACAGAAGGAAAGAAAGAAAAAAAACCAAAATTACATAAAAGTAAACAGACATTTTTCAGTCTTCCTTTTATTCAGTTAACAAGTTGCTCTTGGAGGCGTAAAAGCAAGCAAGAGGATCAAGGTTGGATTTTTGCAGCATATTCCCTTGCCTTTGCTCCTTCCTGTTTCTTTTTTCTTTCCCATTCCTTGTATTCATTTTCTTTTTTTACAAAAAAATCTTTCTTTTTTCTCTTTTTTTAATTTTTTTTAATTCTTTCTTTATTACGTCTCACGT
>NW_010584393.1:316091-335054 GCF_000705375.1 Tinamus guttatus | reverse complement strand
CTAGTCAATCAGAGAAATGTCTCACTGGAAAGAAATGCATGAGCTACTGGATCCCAGGAGAAGAAAGCTTCAGATGAAAGGATTTACTCAAGAATTACATTCCGCAAATGACAGTAAATCTTGGATAAGTGAGTTGGTACATGACATTCCAGGAAGACAGTTTTGTGACAGATTTAAAACTAAAGAATTAAAGTAATTCTAAAAGATTTTGTATTCCCTCTGTGTGTTTTTTTTTTTTCTGTAGTAATTTTATGAGGTATTCACAGAATGTGCACTGTGAATTATATCCTTTGATATTTTGGTATACTTTGGTATACTTGCCATCATTTCTGCAATGATGCATGGATGGATATTGGTAAATGTGCATGTTTATAACTATTAGTGTAAGCTTTTACAGTTTTTAGTGTAATCAATCTGATTATCACATATTGATACTGAGAGAGCAGCACAATTTTTACAAATTAGGTGAAATTGGTGAAAACACATTGCAGACACTCTCCGGAGTTAGTCCATACTGTGAAACTTCTACATTTATTTAACATCAGTGAACTCATCTGCCGGATTATTTTCCTTCTTATTCACAAGAAAGGGCACAGATACAACAAGAAGGAAGATAAGCAAAGCAAGACAAGTTAAGTGGTTTCCTTAAGGTTATACAGAAAATCAGAAATAAAACCATAGCTGTAGTATAGTTGTTATGATGGAAAACTAATGAATAATTATTCATATCAAGATAAATTAAAAATCTAATATGTCTGTGAATGGATGTTAGGGAATGTGTTCAGGCGTCCTGAGCAAGTAAGGCAGCTTGTAAGATAATTTCTTCCTAGGGACTCTTCCACAGCTAGACCATCATCACCTTGGTCTTCCTGATCTTGGAGTAGATGATTCTTAAAAATCAACCAGCTCTCCTGGATCCCTCTTCCTATGGTCTCCCCTGGGCTTCTTCCAAGCAGATACCCGAAGAGACTGAACTCTCCTGATCCAACTGTGATCCAGCTGTTTGTCCTGGTTCTTCCCTCAGAATCCCCAACTCCAGCATCACATGGCCTCTGCTGCCAAGGCAGTGCCCAACCTTCACAACTCCAAACAGTCTTTCCCTGCTTATAATCACAAGGTCCAGCAGAACCCTCTCCTTGTTGGCATCTTCATCACCTGTGTCACCAATGCAACTCAGGAACTTCCTGCAGAGTTTATGCCCTGCTCTATTGTCCCTCCAGAAGACATTAGGATAGTTAAAATCCTCCATGAGGACCAGGCCTTAAAGTGTAAGCCTTTTTCCTGTTCTCTGGAAGATTAAATTGATGGCTTGTATCAGAGAGGTAGATGAACTGCCTACTGGATTGTAAGTCATGTTATATCAGCATGCAGTATTAAATAATTTAGAACTTCTTGCTAACTATTTAAAATGTCTAGTGGTTACTAACTGTCAGGTGTTATGACTGGATTTGATCCCTAACTGAGACAAAAATTCAGAATTTTGGTTCTAATCCTGTCATTGCATTTTGACATTGCTGAAGAATTTTGTTTTGAACTTGGGGTTTTATGCTCTAGGCTAACCTCAAGTATAAAGGTATTACAAGATTTCAAGATAGATAAAAATATATCCTACACTATGGATGATAATTAAGAATTCAGCATGAACATTTGGATTCCTTTTATCCAGTGTTGTTAAAGAAATTAAAAAGATCATACATATGATTTGTATTTTATTAAATGGGAATTTTGCAAAAACAGAGGTTTATGAATTTCTATCTGAAAAAGTCCACTCATGCAGCAACAACAGAAAATTAATTATTGGTGACCAACACTGTCATTGCATTTCTCCAGACTAATCAGATAATTTTGCCTTTTTGAGTAAAACACAAAAAACAACAAAACCAAAACTAAACACAAATAAGAATAGCTACATGTGCTTGTGAAGTGTAATAGAAACAGACTACATGAATGAATGTAGTATGAATATACTACAATCAAATAGAGGATGATTTTACTCCTCCATGAAGTTCCACACAGGCATTTATTCTGCATTTTTATACTACATGACGTCCTAAAATGTTTGATTCATGATGAAGAAGGGCACAGCTATATCATCTGTGCTTGGTGTCTGCCCTCAAATTCTGTTTTCCAAAGCACACCTATATCTCCTGGCAGGCTATTCCAGGGCTCTGTCACTCTCACATATAGATGGATAGATAGATAGATAGATAGATAGAGGTGAGGATATAGGAGATTAAGTAGGTAGACAATCAAGAATTTCTGCATATTACGATGACAAGATAGAGTGTGATACAACTAAGATGCCTCCTGGATTGCAGATTATGTTTGCATTTTATAATTAAACGGTCAATATATTAACTACTGAGAAAACAAAAATGAGAAACTAGGCTTTTTTTTTTAACAGGCAAATAGTTTTGGCTATGGAAATTTAAAGTTTTGTGGAGTATATGGGGCTACACTTAGTGACTGGATGTAAAATCAAAGCTACTGGAGTATCCCCTTGCTCAATCTCCTTGAGTTAATATACAGTCACTTATTTAATCCACAACCCTTTCCCCATCCACACCAGGTCTTCTTGTCAAGAAATGTGTCACCCTTTTATAGAAACTGGGGATCTTGCTTGTTATCAGAAAACAGGAGCTTTTCTGACAGAAAAAAAATAACATCAGGGCTGCAATAAACCATATTTGATACTATGAGGAAAAAAAAAATCATGCCACTGAGTTAAAAGCCTTCCAGCTCATTTAAACTTCCATCATCTTAGATTGGCCCTGTAAGTGACTCACAATAGACTAGGAGGCTGCTATTTGCTCCATCCCTAAATGTTATTTAAAGCTGCCTATGACCAGAGCTCCAATTCTCAGAGATTTAAATGAAGGAGCATGAAACAGCTGTTCATTCTTCCAAGAAACACATTTCAGATGATCCATGCTTTCATTTAAAGTAGAAAGTCCCAGAATAAATATGCCTTGTAGGCTAACCCAAAGTTAATATGCTATCAGTTGCCAAGGCAGACACTTGCCAATGCCCCCCAGTTTCAGCAAACACTGGGCAGAAACAGTAGCAAAAGTAAGGGAGAAGTAGGATTGGAAATCATGATTAACATTACCTAAGAGAAAAGCACAGTTTCTAAAGAGACCCTGGTACTAATCCATCAATAAGGAACGGAGGAGTTTCAAAGACACCTTAGAATTGCATCTATATGAAATTGTGTGGAACAAATCTAATTATATTCACAATTATAACACTTATTTTTAGCAAACATAAACTGCTAAAATGTGTGATGCAAACCACACTCCAAGGAATGACAAATTGATTTAAAGACTGCAGGAAGAAAATCTCTATCTAAAGTGAAAAATGATGAGGAGGAAGGAAATGTTGGCTCTTAAAATTCTGTTTAGAAGGGTGTTATTTTTATTTGGTTTGGGGCTGTTTTGGTTGGTTGATTTGGTCCTTTGTTTTGCCTTCTCTTTTTCCTACTGGATTTAGTCACCAAGACTCTGATATTTTGCTCAATGAAAAAAAAAATTTCACTCCAAAATTGTATCAATACACAAGAGCTGTATCAATAAGGAAAAAATCATATCACAGGCCTGGATAAGTGAATCAGGAACCAGAGCAAAATCTGTGCTGGACAGGAAACATTACAAAAAGGGATTTACAAAGCCTTTGCTATGCTTGAGTGATATTTTTTGATTTTTTTTAATGATTTACATGATATAGAAAGTTCTGTACTATGCATAGCCCAGATATGCCTCATCTAAATGCTTGTCCATTGATGAGAGGAACAGGAGTGAATTCTTGCATGTCAATGCATTCAGCCTTCTTATACCCTGACAACCAATATATGCTGCAATGCAAACACAAATACAAAACATTGGTAATTATCACAGTGAAGAGCTCCAGATCCAGGCATGCTCACATCTGCTGGAGAACACCATTCAAACCTGACAAGGCACCTGCAAAAAATAAGGGCCAAACAGCCCACACCAACCAAGAATAGTTGTTGTCACCAGACAATTAGTGACGACATGATGCACTACGTTCTCAGGCTGAACATCCATAACCATGGATGGACCATCTACCTAAGAAAACAGTCAAAAAGTAACCCCACACACTGTGGCTGCAGGCAGGCCCTGAATGCTTCAGGGGATCCTTACCTATGCTGCTATCTAGGTCACTTTCCAAAACGCAGCTTAGAAACAGATGTTGCTTTGGCAGCATTATGAACTCTTCAAGAGCCAAGTCACAGTGGCTCCCTTGCTTGAGCTCGTTGATATAACAGTCCATACTGAGATAGCAAACCCTCTTCCTACAATAACCGTAACCCTTGATGTGGTATCGCTCATAGGAAAACAAGTTCATTTTGCAGCACTAAGCAGAATTAGAGACATCAGCACTAGCATAACGAGGCAAAAATCTTTGAAAGAAGTGGCATTTAACTTTGGGCCACACTGGTTATTAATTTATTGGAAAACATTGTCTTCCCCTCCTTCCTTTTTAATCCCCATTGATAATGGCATTTCTGACGAAGAGATGGAAACACCGGTTGAAAAAGATAATGAGATCCTGCTCCTGTTCTTCTGATGTGATCTCTGGACTGGATAGGTTTGTAAGAGTTAATACACAGTGAGATGATACTTGAGCTACTGAGAAAAGTAGGATCAATTTAGCTTTTCATTCAGGATCATTAAAGGGAGTGGATCCTGAATCTGTACAAGTCTCCTTCAGACTAATAAAATGCCAGCAGTAGAACAGACAGTAGTGAAAAAGAAAGATGATGTTGTATGAGTGACCAAATTGTCACTTGTGAGTGGTTTATATTTGGTCTCTAACAATATGTCGTGGTCCGTTGACTGTACTAGCATAATGACTTCTGAGTAAACAGGAGGAGGTGAGCTAGAAAGGACTGTTGAAGACAATGTAATCTGACAACCTCTGCAATCGATTGCATACTCAACCTGGTTCCTGTATCACAGGATGACACTAAGACAACCTAGTAATCATGGTTGTTCGCTCCCTCTAAGCCAATGTCACTCTCCTTTTAGTGCAGAGGTGTATCATATGGATCTTAGGAAGACTTTGGTGTGTTTCTCACCAATTCTGGAAGGCTAGCTACCAATCACACACAACATCATCTCCCAGAGTGCTGGAAGTGAACCTAGATAACAAGTAGTTGGCATGATTTTTGACAGATGAAGATACGTCTGTTTCTTACGCCAATTCTCTGGACAGTTAAGTCTGTGAAGTTGAAGCAGCAGCTGAATTTTTAAAATAAAACTGAACGTAAAGCACCAAAATTGTAATTAGGAAGTAAATTGAGGTGGTTACTGAGCATATTTTACAGATTCAACTCCATTTCAAATATTTCAGCTTCTAAAGATCTATAATTGAACAATTATGAAACAGAGAAAAGAATGATCATTTGTGTGCGAGTGTTACAGAACAATGATAGACCATTAATTGAAACACTAATTACCTTTCATAAGTGCTTTATGAGCTAGGCGGTTTCTAACATAGTGCTTGAAGCAACACTCAGGGCATTATTTCCATCAAAGCTTCTCAGCTGAATTACACTATTGTTTATAACTATTCTACCCTCAGTGTGCAATTTTAGATACTTGTTTCCATGGAGCAACCTCTCATTTTTGTCTTGCATATGCTTCTATACAATACAGAGATTGTGTCTTGCCTCCTGTACTGCTGTTGCTTGAGAGCAACAAGACTGTTAATTGTCCCTGTCTGAATGTGGACACTTTAGTTGGATGAGATGAAGCTAGACTAGCTGAGCCTACTCATATAAATTTATTGAAAACAGTGATAATGAATTTGATGTGGTATTCCCTCTGGAGATACCAGGATTTTGTCCAATGAAGCAATAGGGCTTCTTGAAGATGATTGCTATTACCAAGTGAAAATAAGGATAGGAGACTTTGGGGTCTTCTTGCAGAGGGATAATATGTCTCGGTTTGATTAACATTGTTTATAAAAACAATCTAATCAGAAAAAAATTACATCTATATACTTCTTTATCACTAGCAAATAATTCAGATGCTTATTATAAAGGGACTTGCATTTATAACTCATAAATTCCCTTCCATATTTCTCACTGTTAGTTTTGCAAGCAGTAATCTTGCTATTCAGCTTCCCAATAGCTTTTCAGTGGTATGTTGAGGTTGGGTGGCAGGACAAATGTGGTAAGAGATGAATCCCCTTGAGTTTCAGATGATCCTCAAAGGTTAGAGGGACTGTAGGTGGCTGGATTCATCACTTAATGGGGGTACCAAATACTGTCAGCTATATGCCCAACTCTGGCTGTATCTGATTTACCAACAGTCTGCTGCCCGTCGGTCTGATCACCTTCCCAGGTGCCAATCAAGTTCCCAAATAGTGTGATCAACTATAAGCTTGACTCTGGCAGGATCAGATTCACTGACAGTCTTTCAACTGTAGGTCCGATTGCCTTCAAAAGAAGTGGTCGGGTTCACGAATAGCACAATTTATTCAAATGCAACATTTGGAAAACAGGTTTCGGATATCAGTATAGGAATTTCTCTACTACAGTGTGGGCTTCTTATCTAGTGCCTAGTGTACAAAAATGCAATCATCACTCACCCAGAAAATGTGAGAGGGCCCTCAGTCTTGAAGAGTGTCCTCAGGCAGTGTCCTGACCCGAGAGGAGGAAAGGGGTTCAGCCTGAAGGCCAACGGCCTCCTGGCTTGTATCAGGAACAGTGAAGCCATCAGGACTACGGAAGTGACCATTCCCCTGTACTCAGTGCTGGTGAGGCCACACCTTGAATACTGTGTTCAGTTTTGGTCTCCTTGCTGCAAAGCATGGAGGTGTTGGAGCATGTCCGAAGCAGGGCAATGAAGCTAGTGAAGGGGCTGGAGCACAGATCTTATGAGGAGAGGCTGAGGGAGCTGGGGGTTATTTAGTGTGGAGAAAAGGAGGCTCAGGGGAGACTTTATTGCTCTCTAGAGCTACCTGAAAGGTGGTTGTAGTGAGGCGGTGGTTGATCTCTTCTCCAGAATAATTTCGGATAGGACAAGAGGAAATGGCCTCAAGTTGCACCAGGGGAAGTTCAGGTTAGACATTAGGAAGAATACACAGAAAGAGTAGTCAAGCATTGGAACAGGCTGCCCTGGGTAGTGTTGGAGTCACCATCCTTGGCAGTGTTCAAGAAATGTATAGATGAGACACATAGGGACATGGTTTAGTAGTCATGGTGTTGAAGGGTTACATTTGGACTCGATGATCTTGAAAGCCTTTTCCAACTATTATGATTCTATGATCCAGAACTTACGATGGAATTTTCCCTCTCTCCTCTTCCTTCTTCCTTAGTTCCTCTTCCTCCATTCTTACCGTCCCATTCTTCCTTCTTAGTTCTTACCCCATTCTTCCTTCCTACCATATCCCTCCTTAGTTTGCCTTTTACATATTCTCTTTTACATTTAGGTGGAGCTTGAGTAACTCAAGTCATATTTACTTTCGTTATTCATTGACTTAAAATATCTCCCAAGTTAACTGAAAATGCTGAATGAGGAGTTGTGCTCAGTGAGATGGGGTTGTGTGTCGGTATTACAATGAGATTAGAAGGAGGAGAGTTTGAGCAAAGTCCATTGGAAGGAACTGATCTGCCACCATTGTTGGCCCAGAACCAGACATCACACTATGTGGCTTATCAGCTGCATGGCACGACCAGGTTTCCACCTCTGCAGGGAGTACAACAGAGTTTGGCCGTGGTGTCTTCACTCCGCTCCACCCTCCATTTACTCATCATCTGCATGGCATCATCAGATTATCCTCTCTGCAGGGAAGCCAACAAAGTTTGGCTATGGTGTCTCCCTTCTGCTCCACTCTTCATTTACTCTTATTAGCATGTGCTAGATGGGCAGATTGTGTTTCCAAGGGAATAGTGGAGAAGCAGGTTCCACATATACTAACCATCCTGGAAGTGGTAACTGTCTCTCACCTCAGGCAAGCCTCTGTAATGCCATAGCTTCTATTAGGCTCTATTTTTCTCTAAGTTCCCCTTTTTTCTCACATGGTGTTTCTCTCAAGGGCTCCAACTCCGAATGCAAGTTTGTCTCATATGAAATCTTTTCTTGGTAACATAAAGATGGGCAAATAATTTAGAATTTTTGTTTGCACATCATGTTTTCTGTGCGTATATATGCTCATTAGTGTGTTTCAGTGTGTGTTTGTTACTATGACTCTGTTATGGATAACAGAATCACAGAATCATTAAGGTTGGAACGGACCTTTAGAGATCATCTAGTCCAACCCCTCTGCACATAGAGGGTCACCTATAGTGTCCAAGCAGGTTTTGAAGATCTCCGGAGAAGGAGATTCCACAAACTCTCTTGAGTTATGAGTTCTGGAATTGTCTAGTATCTAATTTTGTTTATGCCTAATATTTATAAGCCTTTTTTTTTTCTTTAATAATGATATAAAAATGTCCCCTATGACTGTATTTTACTTTGCTGACACTGGGAATTACAGATCTGTTGGAAATGACCTGGGTGTGTTTGTATCTTCAGGACTCGACCAAGAAACTTGTTATTTTCTCAGAAGAAGCATCATTGTAATTTGGTGCTGATAAATATCCAAGATCATGCAAATGATAATTACCTAGGATCTTGGATAGGAACTTAAGGTGCCTTTAACATCTGAGGCATTAATTTCTGCTCAGCACAGCGTTGATTCTAGGAGTGGAGGGAATACACCTAGCTAATAAATCTACCATATATCATATATTCACTCCATACACATGGATATATTCATTGTCAAGTATAAGAAGTGACTTATATCAAGAGTATTTGATAATAAGTTGATCCTTGGAAAGATCTTGGTATCACCTGTCATGGTGCTGGAAGAAACATTGCTTCATCGTTTACTCATATAACATACCCATACTCACCACTTTTATAAGAACATGGAGGAATGGATATTGGAATTATTTGCTTTGATTAAGGTACCTAGTGATGGAGATTCATAAAAAAAAATCACACATCATAATTTACAAAAATATAGGACGTGTGTGTAGTATTGTTAATCTATTAATAATGAAGGCCAGAAGAACCACCTGGCCAAATCCTGGCAAGAATCTGGCAAAAAAACACTCTTGTAACAGATGTCATTTGTCTTGAACCTAATTTGACAACTGCGCAAACTAGACTGGGACACAGGTAATGACCACAACAAGGAGGCAGACATTTGAAGAGAGGATTGGTTGTTTGGCAGGTATGTAAATGCCCTGGACTGGGGAGAAGAACCTAGCTCTGTAGATTGCTTCTGCAGAGTGACTGAGTGGATAGAGGAGTGGAGAAATAAAAGGGGGAAATATAATACCCACCTAAGATGCTTAAGCAGCATCTCCAATAGCCAAAATACATTACCAATCCACAGCAGTATGTAAGATATGATCAAATCAAAACATAGCTTTACTTATTTGTAGTAGACACAGAATTGCTTCAATATATCCTATGGTTGTTCATCATGAAGTCAGACCTTGGGTGACTACCTGTTTGTGCTTTAAAGGTACATGCAATAACCCAGAGCAGTTGTTCATCCCCACTATAAGGATCTCCTTGCTCAGCTTCCCTTGAAAAGCAATTAATGAGATGCCTAAGAGTACTCCTCCAAATGGTTGGTGCTATTTGTGCATGACATCATCCTCAGCATTTGTTCCACACACACACACACACACAAAAAAAAAAAAAAAAAAAAAAAAAAAAGGAACTTTGATCTAGATTTTAGGCATGGCCATGTTTACCTTCTAGGAACCCTTATCTCTGGTGGTGTGTATCCCACCGCATTGTAGTGGTGCTGATCCCTACAATGTAGATTTAAAAGGTAGATTTAAAAGGATAAGTAGATTTAAAAGATGCTGAGTTTGGCCTCATGCTGTAAGCAAACTCACTAAATACAATGCAAGTCCATCTTTCACAGAGAAAATGAGATAAAGGACAGTCTCAAAAAAGTAGTGTTGAAAATGACAAAATGTAAGAAATGAGCTACAAAACTTGTTTAAAAGATACTTTTATGAGAAACGAGACTAAATTGCAAGTATTTTTGAGGAAAATCCTTTGATCACAGAGAAAGAAGAGGATCTGGTGGCTTCCTTTCTGTAATATAGGGTGGTTAATCTGATTATGCGCAGAGTGCAGCACTGCCTGAATCATAGAATTTTAGTTCTGAAATGAAATGAAAGCAGAACAGAGGTGTGCGAGTTTTTTGCTTGTTTTAATTCTAACTGTGATGAAACCCTTCCAGACCTGTTTTTGTGAAACTGACATTCCTCATTATTTAATTTTTTAACCACTGAAACCATGTGGTGACAGAAATAATTTAGTATTCCTGAGATGAGATCTCACCCCATGGTGGGGTTAGCTATTCTAAAGGTAATGAATGATCTCTACTAACCAACCAAGCAGGTTGCCGAAGTATATTTAATTTGGAGACAGCTTCTTAATGGACAGGAGGATTTTTTTTTTCTTTTTAGTGAAAATTAACATTTCATCTTTGAAGAAAGTATGCTTGCCGTTAGGAAATCTTCCAAATGATCAACCAGGCATAGAAGGCTTCTTATTGACAGAGAGATTGCTGGTGCCTTTTGTGCTACATGACTATAGCATGATGCTGCAGCCTGACAGATGCTACAGTGCCTGACATAAGGAATTTAGCATTTATTAGCAAGGCATTTATTAATCTGACCAAGCATTTAGGAAAATCTGTGGCAACCTTTAACGGACATCAGTGAGCTCTGAAAAGGCCCCAAGAGCATGTATATTGCAGGCTGCTTCACATCATTGGTTGTTTCTGCATCTGTCTAAGGTTCCCAGTAGGAATGAGCCTTGTCCATGAAAAGATTTCAGGTGCA
Source organism: Tinamus guttatus (assembly GCF_000705375.1). Next base: position 324,169 of record NW_010584393.1, on the reverse strand, counting down.
GATTCTCCAGGATGCGCCCTCAATTCAATCAAAAATTAAATTTTGGCAGTTCCCATAAAGCTGCTGGTGATTAAAACATCCCCAAAATGCTCCAAAGTCATCCTGACACTGTAAGATTGATAAAAACATGCACGCACACACACACATATGAGAAAAAAAAAAGGAAAGGTGGTGCATGCAGATGGTTAAATTCTTGATTTCATCGTCTCATCTCTGCTCTCACTATGGAAACTTCTTAATGGCGACCGCCTCTGATGAACTGGTGCTCGCACAACAGGAGGTGAGAGAAAGAGAGAGAGAAAAAACACAGTGAATCAACTGCCTCATCAGTAACAGGAGGCAGACAGAGCCAGAGTGTGGCATATATCTCAGCTCTGCTTTTGCAAATTGCTTTGCTAATTAGTAGTCAAAGTAAAATAACAAATTCTATGAGTTCTGCCATAGTTCCCCTCCCCACATCCTCCTCACACTGTACAGTTGTATTGCACCTCTCCAGGCTCCCATTGAGATGAATGGGGGATGCTGATCCCACTGTACTAATTTAAAACACAGGGAAATGCTAGAGGAAAGGAATACAGCCTTTCCTGTAAAAAAAAGAATCATAGATTCAGAGGTTTAAAACAAAACAAAAAGTTGTGACCATCTGGTCTGACCCACATAACACAGGTGGTAAAATTTTAGCCAGTAATTCTTGAATCAAGGTCAATAGCTTTCAGTTGAGGTACGGGATCTCTTTAAGAGATATAATCAGTCTTGAAAAGAATTGGAGAGAGGGAGAATGTTCTAACCTTTTGATTAAAACAAGTGAAGGAAGCAAAGCAAAAGGAGACGAGAAATAGCCGTAAGTGCAGGAACAGTGATGAAAAACCTCTAGAAGATGGGGAATAGCATGGGCTCATGAAGGAAATGCTTCTGTGAGTGGTTAATGATGAAGGCAGCAGATGAATGGATAGTCAAGCAAGTCAGACTTAGTGGTCTATGTATTGCCTGTCACAGCAAATACTCTGTGAGTATATAAACCCCTAAAATGTATGTGTAAAAATATCCTTATATGTGGTGTGTAAGAATACATGGAAATGTATTTGTACATATTCATATATGTGAAATGCAAAGGATATGTGGATTGAGAACTCACTGGTGGTGAGAATGGTGGATGGAGAACTGGCTGCTTGGCAGAGCTCAGGGGGTTGTAGTAATTGGGCCTGAGTCTACTGTGGGTCTGCTGTGGCCAGTGGTGTCCCCCAGAGATCAGTACTGGGCCCAGTGCTGTTCAACTTGTTCATCAAGGACTTGGAGGAGGGCACAGAGTGCATCTTGAGCAAGTTTGCGAATGATACCAAACTGGGAGGAGTGGCCGACACTCCCGAGGGCTGTACTGCCATTCAGAAGGACCTGGACATGTTGGAGAGTTGGGCAGAGAGGAACGTCATGAGGTTCAACAAGGACAAGTGCAGGGTCCTGCACCTGGGGAGGGATAACCCCAGCACCAAGACAGATTAGGGGTTGAGAGCTGGAAAGCAGCTCTGTGAAGAGGGATTTGGGAGTCCTGGTTGACAACAAGTTAACCATGAGTCAGCAATGTGCCCTTGTGGCCAAGAAGGCCAATGGGATCCTGGCTTGCATCAGGAGGAGCGTTCCCAGCAGGGTGAGGGAGGTGATCCTGCCCCTCTACTCAGCTCTGATGGGGCTGCACCTGGAGTACTGGGTGCAGTTCTAGGCTCCCCAGTACAAGAGGGATGTGGAGCTTCTAGAGACCTGATCAATATGTATATGTACCTGGGGGTGAATGTAGGGAGGATGGTACAAACTATTCTCGGGGGTGGCTAGTGACAGGACAAGGGGTAATGGGTACAGGCTGAAACACAGGAAGTTCCATCTCCATGTAAGGAAGAACTTGTTTCCTGTGGAGGTGACAGAGACCTGGAACAGGCTGCCCAGAGAGATTGTGGAGTCTCCTTCTCCAGAGATCTTCAAAACCTGCTTGGAGGCCACCCTGTGCCATGTGCTCTAGGTGTCCCTGCTTGAGCAAGGAGGTTGGACTAGATGAACTGTAGAGGTCCCTTCCAACTGTAACCATTCTGTGGTTCAATGTGGATATCTTTAATGCTAGGTGAGTGGACTGAAAACTGACTCAATGGCTCGTCTCAAAGGACCATGGTCAGTGGCACCGAATCCAGTTGGAGGCCAGCCACAAGAAGTGTGACTCAGGGTTTGATCCTGAGGACAGCAGTTTAACATATTCATTACTGACCTGGCCAGCAGGACAGAGAGCAGCCTTAGCAGGTCTGCAGAAAAAAACAAAGCAAGGAGGACTGTTTGTTACATCCAGGGGTTGTAAATTCTGGGAGGGAATTCAGCCTCTCCTCATATGAGGTGCTGCAAAGCCATTGACTGCCCTTTGCCAAGTTCACTCCAGAACATTTACATCTCTGGACAAAGAACAGCAGTCACAAATTGAAATATAGGAATTTCCACTTGCACATAAGAAAAAACTATTTTACAGAGAGGGTAGTTGAACATTGGAACAGGATTGCCTAGAGAAGTCGGGCATCTCTAATCCTGAGATGCTTAGCACCCAAGGAGAGGAAAAAGACTTGCACCATAAAGTGCTCATATATATCTTATGAGGGGAGAGGCTTACGGTTGGACTTGGTGATCTCAAAGGTCTTTTCCAGCTATAATGATTCTATGATTCTATGTGTCCATGAGCAACCTGCTGTAGCTGTCCCTGGTTTGAGCAGTGGACCCAAGAACAGCAGTCATAAAGAGACCACATCCACTCGTGAATCTTGCTTCTCCTCCCTTCTGTTATGATCTCAGCTGAATTGAGTTGGTTGCTCTCTTTGCCTGTACCTCAAAGGCAGCCTACATGAGAAGGGAGACTGCAAAAACGCAGTGACCTCAGAGTATCCTAGCATTATGTTTTACAAATCGTACAAACTTCCTTCATTTTGATAACTTTGCAAAAATATGCTTTCATTTTTAATAAAGAAAATAAAGCTTATGAAGCCCCATAAAACATAGGTCAAGAGAATGCATTCCCTTTATGCAGAGAAATGTTCTATGTACAGAAGCCCAGCTGCTTTTCACCTAGAAAGGAGAGAGAGAATGGACAACTGGATATTATATGATGACATGTTGGTTATGTTCTTTTATTGTGGCTCACTTGTCATTCCAAAAGCTATTCCAAATCAGTCTCCTCAAAACCCATGACAGTTTAGAAGTATGTCTGAGTTCCTGGTATCATTCAGAGATGACACAGACACTGTAAGTCACTGTAAGTAATAACAAAAGAAGCTATTTGTTAGGAGAACTTTGGATGCACTCTGTGTCTATCTCACTTAGACTATGTCCCAGGTATTCAAAGCACTATAACTATATTGAATGTTATGTTCTGGTTTTAAGTGACCAACCTGCTAAGTGTGCAGCGATGGTTTTATGTAGATTTTTTTAAAACACATAACAATGTGTTTTAATCACAGAATAGATTAGGTTATAATGGGATTGCAGTGCTCTAAACAAAGAGAGGGAGGAAGCATCCTTTTGTAAATTCTTGAGAATCAATTTCAAGGTTGCTTCTGAAGGACATCATCTACAGAGAAAAACATCTAGTGAGAAGCAGATCCCTTGGAGTAGAATATCTCTGAAATGTCCACAGAGATAACTGCAATTTCATGCTGTTTTTTATTTGCTTCTGTTTCTAAATTGGCATCTCTCCCATGGGCAAGTCTTAAGGAATCAAAGATATGTTAGCATTTTAGCAATGAGGTTTTAATTCCAAATGCTCTAATTCATCTAAATTCAACGGTTTTCCTCAAGATGTATAAAATGTACGTGTTAGTGCTGTATATGACATTGCAGAGGACAATGTGTATATAAAAAAAATAGCCTCCGCTGAACTGAATTATGATGTTTCTCCTGCACATCCAAAATCCATTGTTGCTGGCAGCCCAGTACTTTTGTTTGTTTGTTTTTTCATTTTGCTTATCAGGTGCTTTGGGGAACAACACAACTGCAGTTTCAGCTCTGCTTGAATTTACAGTCACAAAACCTCACAAAAAGAGATTTTTTTTTTCTGCCTTCGCTGATATAATGTGCCCATTTACAAACCTAGATTGGCTCTTAGTCTTATCATCATGTCTCTGGAATAAAGGAATACCTTTCTTTTTATATTCTACCTGGAACCTTTCTTAGAACATCTTCTTATATATTATTTATTTTCTCCATCAATTCTTTCATATACCTTGTCCAAAAACTGGTTATTCTGTACTCTACAGTATTGCACATTGTACTTGATACTGCAATGAACCTCGGACAGCCAAAATTCAGATAAACAAATATCTAAGTTTCCAAAAAAGTGAGGGATTATTTGAGACCAGTTAGATGCATTTACCACTTTTCCAAGACTGTGTAACTCTATAAATTTCATCCCTGAGGATTTGTCTTGACTTCTCCATCATATTCCCCATCATTAGCACCATTCAGCAATGGCAACTATCTGGCTATTTTGGGAATGTGGTTTCCTTCTCGCCACCATGCCTCAGTTTTTCACATGCTTTCATATACTGCTCCTTATAGCTGTGGAGTCAGGAAAAGTCCCAACTGATAAGCAATGCTCTTCTCTTATATTGGAACTCAACCCAAGACATTGTTTTGATGTTTATCTGCAGTCAAATGGGAGCTGAATTAGAACAATTATTTCAATTATAGCCAAAACAGCAGAACTTGCGCTGAAATGGATGCCTTACAGGTCCAGTTACTTACATTCAGGGCTTCTAACACTGGAAAATGCTAGAACGCTCTTTTAGATAGAGAAAAGGAGAACATATGACAAGCAGAATATGTAACTCATCAAGGTAATATAGAAAATCTGCAAAGAAGATAACTTTTATATATATACATATATACACACACACACACATATATATGAGCTCTGTGAAAATCATTTCTCTTAGTGGAACTGATTCATAAAACTGGACAGAATTTGGCCCAGCATCACTTGGCTTGGTCACATGTCTGTCACTTTCTTCCTGTTTACTTTGAAGTAAAGAAAGATGGATACCCTGTCATTTAAACCAATGACACCACAGATGATAAATGAACAAAATAATATCTATTTCCACTGGAAACTATTTTGTTTCTAAAATAAAATTTTGTTTGGAAACTATTAACTATTTTATGATTTTTCTTTTCTGGAATTTTTATCACTATAATTGGGAGGAAAATCTAAAATTCAATAATGAATACTTTTTTATGTGAAAAAAAATCACCTTGATTTTCTTGTTATAAAAACCTAAGACTTTAATGGCAACTGGCATGTATGAAGACTATTTTTGCTGTGACTGAAAATGGCTCTCATTGATTTCAGGGAGCAGTAGATAAGACTTACATTTTCAAACATTACTGAAGGCTGCAGATACTGAGCTTCTCGGGTTTTTTCCCAACACAAACACACACACACACACATACATAAACATACGTGTTTGCTTTAATTTTTTCACCTAACAAAATTTCCAAGGAATCTCACCTTTTTAGACGAGGTACAAATTATTATAATTTTTTGCTATTAAAATCACAAGAATGCATAGGATATGAAGCAGCAGTCTAGGAACTCCTTATCCTGGATGTTTCACAAAAAATTCTCCAAACTCCTTGCTCCAAGAAAAGTAACTGTAGATTTTTTTCTTTATATATACATATACATGATATATATATATATATATATACACACATATAGTTGGTTTTGTTTTCCCAAGATCTTGGCAGCATTGCTTTGAACTGTACCACTCTCTCTCCCTCTCTCGCTTCATACCTAGACAGAAATAAAGGCATAGCAAGGCACTGACATCTCCAGTTTTCTCAGACCTCCCAAATTGGTTCCTCCCTGTTGAATGAGATCCCATCCACCATTTGATGGGGATATATAGGGTTCTGTGAAAGGAAGAACGGTTTTGTTTTCTGGGCAGAACCTGAGGAATGTGCATTCTAGAATGATGCTTTAAGGAAGAGGTTTTCAGCATCTAAACTTGTAACTACATTAAGATATACACACACAAACATAAAAGAAACAAACAAGAACAGAATCTCTTTTTTCCCACTTGGTTCTTTCATTCTCAAGTCTAGGTGAGTCTGAGCAAACACAAATCAGGCCAATCCATTGGGTCCAGCATTAGGAAAAGTCCCAGAAATGGTGACCAGACCCATGGCTTTGCTGCAAATAAATGAGATCGAGGGCTACAAAGGCTGGATGAGAGGAGCCAGATGAGAGTTCCTATGTCTGAGATGCAATATGCTGGTATTCTGCTTGCTGCTGCCGAGGTTGTCAGTTAAAATCTGGAGACTTGAAGAGTAAGAGGAGGTAAGAAAAAAGATGTGTTTTTTGTTGTTGTAGTTGTTCTTTCTTTCTTTCTTTCTTTCTTTCTTTCTTTCTTTCTTTCTTTCTTTCTTTCTTTCTTTCTTTCTTTCTCTCTCTCTCTCTCTCTCTTTCTTTCTCTCTCTCTCTCTCTTTCTTTCTTTCTTTCTTTCTTTCTTTCTTTCTTTCTTTCTTTCTTTCTTTCTTTCCTTCTTTCTTTCTTTCTTTCTTTCCTTCTTTCTTTCTTTCTTATCCTCCATTTTCTGACTTAATTTTCCAGTATTTCATTACCTGTCAATTTCTCCTTTTCCTCCAAAGACGATTTCTTTTTCATTTTCTTTTTTCTTTTTTCTTTTTTTTTTCCCTTATACCTTTTCAAGGTAGAGGAGTTGGCTATATTTTACTGACGAGTTACTTTCTGGAGGAAAGACACCCTTCTGACCAGCAAAATATAATTACTGTTTCATGAAAATAACAACAACAACAACAATGAAAAAAAAAGCTATCAAATAAACAAACAAACAAACAAAAAACACAATTTCATGAAAGTAAGCCAAAAAGAACAAAGGAAAGCCCCTTCTACTGCAAAATTTCAACAAGCCCTTCGTGGCCTGGAGAATGCAATCACATTTTCCTCTCTTGGATGTCCATAGTAGCCAGCGCAATCATTTATCAGGTCTCAGCTGCTTCCTTAGCTGAAGTGCTTGGGGCTTTTAGTTCAGTCCTCTCTGATTCTATGGCTTCGGTTTTAAAAGCCTTAAATACCCTAACCAGACAGGGAAGAGAGTTTTTTTTTTTTTTTTTTTTCCTAGCTACTACACTACTACAGTGATTATCCTGCAACTAGTAGCCTATTGCAGACACCAAGCCCAAAAGCACATCTGGAGATGTAGAAACTCCACATACAAGGAAAGCAAAGAAAATGTTTGTATAAATGCTGTGAAGATTGCGTTTTGTGCAGCTCTCATCTCTGTTTATAATGCACGAAGAACTAGACTCTAATAACACCTAGGCATCAATTCCGACCCAGTAAAGCAGTAAATTCTGCTTTAAGACTCCCACTGCTCTGTCAGCTCAGCCCTGTTATGCACAACCGTTATGAAGGCTCTTTGTTAGATGATTAGCTGAAATACTTGGCAGCATCCCCCAGATCAAAATTACATGAATTAAGCACAGCTTTTTTTGTTTGTTTGTTTGTTTTGTTTTGTGCTCCTTTTCTTCCCAGTGGGACTCTCTTAATCTTCTTCTTGAGAATGAATTTGTTGGTAATAAGATGCAAATAAAGGGGATCCCTGAGTCCACTCCAACATGATCAGTGTTCATGTGTTAAAGGAGACTAATAGAAAATCACCTAGACCAAATGGAGCATCCCCCCCCTTTTTTTTTTTTTTTTTTTTTTGAGAAGTGTCAGTCTGTAGTTGAGATTAATGGTTTGTAATCTGGCACACACAGCTCAGATGAAGTAAAGGCAGGTGATCATATTTGAAAAACAGCAGGCAAAAATGAACATGTAAAAAGTAAATATAAATATAAATCTGACTTAGAAGTGTCAGATTTACTGCACTCAAACTGCATCTGAGTTCAAAGATACAGACAAAAGTCTGGTATGAGGGCTCTTCTAACACTATCTTATCATACGTATGAGTTTCAGCTTGTACCTTGCAAAAAGATTTACAGAATTCAGCTGTTCATTTTCCTAGAAAGTTCACAAGTGCCAGTTCAGCAG
>NW_010584393.1:226619-304395 GCF_000705375.1 Tinamus guttatus | reverse complement strand
GAAGGTGCAATTCAGAATAGACACCAAGAAAGAAAGATTTTAGCAAGAAGTGTAGGAAAATGGTGAAACGTTGCCTGAGGTGTTGTGGAGCTCCCTGCAGACATCTTTCTGAGCAAATTAGACAACATCTGTCAGGTATAGCATTAAAAAGTTAAAGATAATAAAAACATCAAATAATATAGATTAGAAAAGGTCACATGTTTACTGTGACTCTCCTTTTAGAAATGAATATGTCATCCTTAAATCAGAATGCTTTGCGGGTTTTTAATTTTTAGAACAAACAGAAAATTTATTTAAAGCATGATGTTCATTTGTTTCAGAAGAGAAATCAACTATCTCTCCCCTTCCTCCCTTTTCCCATATCCTCTTGTCCCTTGGTAGCATTTGGGTATTGATTTTCGTTTGTGTATTCTCTTATTATTCTTTCTTTCTTTGTGTGTCTATGTCTTCTTTCCATGCTATGTGCAACCTAATATTCACCACAAAGTAGTTACACAAAGTTGGTAAGCCCAACATCACTGAACACCCAAATAAAATAATAAAGTGGACTAACCTCACTCATGGACTTTGATATTTTACAGTAAATTTTTAAGCCACAGCTTAGACAGAAACCATGGATAGCTCCTCAAAGCTGGAGGCGGAAACTGGTCCAAGTGAAGTTAAAATTCCAATTGCTAAACTCTCTGAGTTTAGGTAATAGACAAACTAAATCAGAACATACCAGAAAAAATTCAAGTTATTTCTCCTTAGTGGAAAGGAATGCAGCAGAAGAAAGGGACACTCTTTTTTTTTTTTTTTTTCCCCAGAAGGCCAAAAAAGGGCTTTTCACAGTACAGGATTTTTTCGATAATTTCACGTAATATTCCTTATGTATCACTGCTGGCCTGACATAACTCAGGAAGACCATGCCTTAAACATATATTATCACTTCCTAAGCAGGATTAGGGCTGGCCCCCTTCACTCACGTGGAAATGTGGATTGTGCATGAAATTATAATGCTTGCAAATGTGATTTATGTTTGTGGCAATTCCTAGCATTTTAGAGCACCATTTAAATCCTTTTAAAAAGCTTTTACGTTCTATCTCCTTCTATTAGACACATACCACACTCCAAATTGGATTATGAATATATAAATCAGTCCAAGGAGTGATATCCCAGGCAGGAAGCTCTGAACTTTTTATCGTCCTTCTATTCACTTTATCATACCGGGATTCTTGGCCCGCGGTTCACTAGGAGACGGTAACACAATTTCTCCCAATTGTGCTTATTTGAATCTTGGCCTTAGAAAAATAGCCAGACTTGACCCAACATTGACCCTGAAATGCACCAAACAAAAAGAGAGTTGTGGAGTGCAAACTAAGCTAATGCTGTCAAAATGACACAATGCAGCACACACAAAATTAGAATTGAGGCCAAACCTTTTTATTGGCTATGACATATCTATCATTTAAGCTAAGCCATTCAATGGATCTGAATGAAATCCTTAACCTGGTTTATTTTTACCTGCTTTTCTTCTCTCCAGAATACAATAAACATTTGAAAGCAAATGCGGAGTTCTATGAAGCATATTTTATTTAAGCAATTCAGAGTGATATTCATAAGAAGGCATCTCAAGAGTTACTAACTACTCTGTTTGTGTCAGTGTGTTACTGATGGAAGACTGACAGAAGAGGGAGGTCTGTATATAAATATGAATATATTTCTACATACAGCAGGAAGAAACCATCAGACAATAGCAGCTCAGAATATTTTATTTTATTTTATTTTATTTTATTTTATTTTATTTTATTTTATTTTATTTTATTTTATTTTATTTTATTTTATGAGGAATTTAAAAAAAAATGAATAACATCCATGTGAATGACAATATTGAACAAAATGATCCACCAGCTTTCAATTCTACAATTGTATTTTTAAGTGGTTATGTGAGGCAAGGAAAGGGAAAGGAAAGGAAGGGAAGGAAAAAGAAGGGAAGGGAAGGGAAGGGGAAATTAGGATCTAGCTTGGAGTATGAATATCAGAAAGGAAAAAGAAAATAGGAAACAAGTACCTCAAGTACCTTGGAATGAAGTTTCTGAAGAGCCACTAGCTATCATTACCACTTAGAGAAACAAATGACTCTTGGATGTGACAAAACTATTATTTTACTCTGGAAGCATGTTTTCAGATGGGTATGAAATCATTCTTGTTATTCTTTCACAAAGAAAAGCTCTGAAAACTTCCAAGCAATTAAGCGTCAAAGTCTCTGACTGCTCTGTGCTTGATTTTCTCTGGTCAATATCTTCTTATATACAAGAGATCAATTAGTTTTCTCAAAACTAGTTTAATTTGGTTCCTTTTAGGAACAAGGCACATCCATTCTTCATGGCTATAGGATGAAGTAGAGATCACATTTCCACGTATTCTTTCCCAAATCATTAGTATTTAGTGAACAACTTATCCGTAGAGGCTCTTAGGTGTGAAAGTCTATTTACTGCTTGAATAGAAATTTTGGCATGGATCTAAAATGTGCAAATTTTACCAAATTTTACCCTGTCTATTTGAAATTGGATACTTCAAATTTTAGGTTGCTGAACAAAGAATTACTGACTAAGGCAGGAAAAACAAAAACAGCAAAATGACTGTCAAATGAGCATGTGATATTGGACTTAATTAGAAAGTAACATGTTTTGATCCCCGTGCATAGGGAGGTATCCCCAGGCATATCAATTCAAAACAGAGAAAACATTTAAAGGTATGAAGATGATTCAGAAAAGGGAGCCTAAGTGTTTAAGATTACCTCTTACTGATCAATAAATGAATTCTTTTCTGTAGATGAATCATGGACCTATTTTATATTAAATGCTATTGTACGCTAACATTTTACATAAAGCTGAAAGCTGGCTTTCTACATAACATCATTCCATTTACTTTCCATATTGATATCTGCAGAAATTACTGTGTCTGGTCATTATATACCTTTTTAAGGCTTCAAAGCTCAAAAGCCTGAATATCTAGAAAGATGACTCAGTAATCTTGTTTCATCCTGCATCAGAATAAATGCATTTCTTTTTAAAATCTATTGTATTACCAAAAAAGAAAATATCAGAAGTGTAAGAAGGTGCTACTTGTCCTCGTTTTTCTCTTTAAATGACTATCATCATGTGAAAGACAGAAACGACACAGAATAAAGTACTTTATTATTTGTAGAATAGACGTAGCCGCATAACTTCAGAAGTATCTTTGAAAAGGCTAAAATATTCATTGCAAACAGAATTTGGATACAAATCCTTATCTTATTCCTTATCTTATTTTTGCCAGAGTCACTAGACATAAATCCACTAGCTTCATTGAAGAGTGAATCATATCAAAATGTGGCCTACCAATTCTGCATCAAAATAGTCTAGCACTGACATACAGACCAACCACAGGGTTTTCTTAGTAGCTTCTCTGTTGTATTCCTTTTCAGGAAAAACAGCCCTCACATAAGCTATTTTTTAATACTTGAAAAAGTTTTTTTTCTGTTGTGAAATGCATATGATAAAATATTAATATCTGAAGGCTTATGTTTGTATATAGTTGGATATAACTAGCTAAATATGAAAAAAACTATACAGTGTGTTTATATATATCTGTGTGTATATGTGTATATATGAATATATATATACACACACCTTTTAACTGTTATTATGGCTTCTCAGTCTTTAACAGTGGATCAAAACAAAAATAAATAAGGGGATTCATGATATCATGTCAAGTCTGACTGTCGGACAAAAGTCTTTATCAAATTTTAAAGTACAGCTGGATGAGATCAAAAATATATGCCGCCTTAAAGGATTGGTCCACTGCACACTGAAGGAGCCATTATTTCTATCAGTACCTCTCTGACTGGTCTGACTTCTTCAAATCTGTTTACCTGTTCCAACATTTTCTTTCAATCCTCTGATTCAAGTGATCTGAGTGTAGGAACACTTCCAACAGCTTTCTGCACTCCAGGACCTCCTCATGCACCATCCTTTTATTTATCAGTCACAAGGAAGGTCAGGGGAGCTTTTATTCATAGTCATAAAAGTTTAGATAGAAGACAAAAGAAAAAAAAAAGGAAAACAAAACCAAATCTTTTTCATATTATATATTACATAAAAAAGAAGAGGCAACAGTCTTCCAATGACACAAGAATATTCAGCCTTCATTTCCCCATGTTCAATACAGAGAAAAATAATCTGAAAGTTGATACTGGTCAACTGCTCAACAACTATTGGTCATAGTTGTTACACCCAGGTCTTCTCACTATGAGGCCACCTCAAACCTCTTACTGATGAGAGTAGAGGTCATATCATAACGTCCTGGAGACAGGGGAAGGCTCTAGGGGCTAGTCCAAGGGAAGGTGAAGGGGAAGCTGAAGAAACAGAGAAGTTTTAAGTTCTTAAGTGACAAGTTTTGAAGGAAGTTTCTGTAAAGTCCTTGATGAGATCTTGACTGCACAAATGGCCAAGGCAAGGGGAGTTAGGGAACGTTAAGAAAAAGGAGAGCATATCCTGCTCTTAGGGTAGGTGCACAAGGTTCCCCTTAGGGTTTAGGCTGTTGAAGGATGAAATATACTCCCTCTTATGACAGAATTTAAAGGTCAGGTTGTTGCACCAACTTGATGTTGATGAGTTAAGGCAAAAAGAGCTATCAGTTACACTGGGTACAGATATGTGACATTATATTCACAAGACCACTAAAGCTAGAGGCAATTAGACTGTGTCATCCACTCTAGCTTTAATTGGTTAATATTTTTAGGGCATAGTTTCATTTCAATTTTTGAATTAAAATTCAATATTAATTTTGAAACTACTTTTCTAAGCAGAAACTTTCTGAGGCGAAGCTGTTTCTGCAGAGAGTATAAGTTCCAATTGCAAGCTTTTAAATGGAAAGTTTTCTAAAGATAGGCTACATGCAGGACTAAAATTAAGGCTGCACCATATCTTGCCTACGTCAGTTTAATAGTGGACCAACTTTCCTGGATTTGTGGGTTTTTTTTCCTCTGATTCATATCTTTTTAAGTGGGAGGACATTAGAGTCCTTGACTCTAGTATATTCAGCTTACAGTGTATACGTTCTCCAATACTAAAGTTAATAACTAACATGGATTGTTAAAGGGGGAAATTGTTAAAGGTGAATTTTGGGGAGCTGCTTTGTGGGAGCAGTTTGTCATATTGCATGACCCTAATTAAGACTAGAATCATAATCATATTCACACAGTATTCAGATTAGGCAGAAGAAGCGAAACTCTGCTTTATGTTCGGTAAGTACCTTTTGATTAACACTTGTCTCAATGAAAGGAAAATGAAGTCCATATTTATACATCTACTTAGATTAGTTTAGATTTGCTTAGATTAGGAGAAATTGTCTAATGCATATGTAAGAGCCACGAGTAGAGGACCGTAGTAAAACTAACATATTACTGCTAATAAATCCTCTTCCCTACTTAAACAAATTAAACTCTCATCAGCCGGTACATAATAGCTCCATTGTCATTGACTTAAGAATAAAATGACCTGATAGCAAGGAGACACTTTCACTGTTGTCATTACCTCCTATTGAAAAATGTGAATTACTTGGAGGCAGTAGAGGGTTCCACTTGCAATTAAACTAGCGCTAGTGGACATTTCACCCACATCCAAGGAGATCACTAGAGAGGAGAAAAAGACAGGTTCTAATTTATCACCAGCTACTGGTTCTTTATGAAAAATGCAGGTTTTAACTGTTCTTGTCCATTTTCTGAAACCCAGAAATGTCTTTAAATTATCTGATCATCTAACTGAATGATTTATAACTCTTTTTTGGTCCCACACAAGGATTTGACCTCAAAAATTAATCTTCCCAGATATAATTGGAGTTAAAATTAAAACTACATTATTCCTCAATTCACTGGGAACTTGGTATGACCTTTCATAGCATCATCGGGTAACACAATGGTTAACAATGGCCCATGATACCATCTATGACTGGACAAAAATAAAAGCAAGGGAGGGAAAATTAGCACAAATAACAACCTTTTATCAAGGCATCAATGCATCCCAGCTGCTCAGTTTTACGGTAGCAAATAGCCTCAGTAGCAATTACCTGCTATAGGTAAAATGAAGCTATTCTTAAATCCCAGTGGTATAAACCATAGTATATTTCAAAAAAAAAAAGAAAAAAAAAAGTGCTAGGAAAAGTAAGTTGCTCAACCCCATTCAAATGCAACAAAGAAGCAGGATCCCTAATAATGCTTTGAATAGGCTAGCATAGAGTCAGACCCAATGCACAGGCTCACTCACGGGCTGCAGGAGACCGTTCTGGGCTCAGAAGAGAAAAAAAAAAAAAAAAAAAAAAAAAAAAACTTTTTTTTTTTTGGCTCATGACCTGATTGCACATTTTCAGACAATGAACCCAAAGTGTAAACCTTTTCATAGAAATTGTTAGACACCTCAGGTGCTCTGCAAAGGCGGTTCTGCAGCACTAAGGACAAAGCGAAATGGTAGAGATGACACTTACGGCAGTCTCTTCCAAAGAGACAGTGTTCTTTGGGGAAGCCTGCAATGGACTCCTGGGGTGCATTAGGAAGAGTACTGCCAGCAGGTTTAAGGAGGTGATCTTGATCCTCCCTTCTCAGCCCGGCTGAGACCACATCTGGAGCTCTGTGTGCAGTTCTGGGCTCCCCAATGCGAGAGAGACATGGAACTACTGGAAAAGTCCAGCATAGAACCCTATATAATAGGATAGATAGATAATAGATAATTAGAGGACTGGAGCATCTCTCTTCTGAGGAGCCTCTAGAAGAGAAAGCTGAGAGCTGATCTTATCAGTGTGTACAAATCCTAAGAGAGGATGTCAGGAGGTTGGGACCAGGCTCTTCAGTTGTGGCCAGCAATAGTGCAAGAGGCAACAGCCACAAGCTGAAGCACAGGAAGTTCAACCTGAATTTGAGGAAAAACTCCTTAACTGGGTGACAGAGCACTGCAACAGGCTGCCCAGAGGATTTGTGGAGTCTCCTTCTCTGGAGATATACAGAATCCTCCAGGATATGATCCTGTGAAACATTCTATAGATGTCCCTCCTTGTACATGGGGCTTGTACTAAACGATCTCCAAAGGTTCCTTCCAACCTTAATCATTCTATCATTCTGTGTATGATAAACAAACAAGAACTTTACTGACATAAGTGTGTCTCTCTTCATTCAGACTGGTCCATGGCTGGTCCCTAATGGTTCTGGGTAGGAATATGGCAATACCTGATTCAGTGCCAGCTTGAAAAGCTCTGAACAAGCTGCTACATCTGTGTAGCACGATGCAACACTAGGAGAAATACTGACCAAAGCTCTGCAAGACAAAGAGCTACTCCCTTTGTATAGCATCCAAAGTTAGCAGAAGGGATTTCTGTGGGGACTGTAGGTATCAATGCCCAAGGCTGCACTGTACGGTGCAGGCATATCCTGTAAGCTCCATATGCCATCAGCTCTGGAGCAGAGCAAAACATCCCTTTGCAGCACCAGTATCATTATCATGTAGTGGAAGATTTAAAGAGGTCTCTACTCACTTTTTTTTTTCTCCCCCTACCATTTCTATTGATTCAGTTGTTTGGAATTTGTATTTTGTTGCCCCTTTCCTGTCTCTTCTGCGTATTTAGGAACCCTCTCGGGTTTCGGATGTGCCACAATCTCTCTTTACCTCTGCTGTGTATTTTCTGTGCAGAATGTCACCCAGAAGGAATAGACTGCTAAATGAACCTGCTGCTGACATTAGATCTTCTGTTTTTGTGCCAATATGAACTCCTGCTGTGTAGTTTGAGCTACATTCCAGTCCTAAAGAATCGAAACTCCAGATGTAAAATTATTGATGATGACAGATTTCAGATTTAACAATAAAATGTTACACCAATTTCGGTCAACTCAGCTATCATCATTAAGAGCTATATTTTATTCAAAGATTTAGGCCTATAATAGAGGGAGGAGGACCCCACTTTGTAAAATAAATGAGGGAGCTATTCACCAAAAAACTCTGAGCCTGCTGATCCTGCTTTATGAACATAAATGATTTATCCTCAGAATACAGAAGTGTCTTTATGAACATCTGCTTCCTAGGAACTTCTCTGTGAACAATAGTTATGCCTCTCAGAAACTGTCACCATTAGGAAAAAACTTCCCAGTTCATCACAAAAGAGACAGAAAACCGAATGGGAGTAAGGTTTTCCTTCTAAGCAGAGAAATAAGTTGCAGGTGTACTGAAAGGTAGTGACAGTGGAAACTTTCGCTGTTGTTACCTTTGTGTGTGTGTAATATAAAGTGTGCACTGTCAGAAAATAGGATGATTCTGTACCACTGGCAGTCAGACATAGATAAAACACTCACAAACATGAAATGATGATGCACCACACAGGGCTCAGACCAAGTTCCCTGTCCATTGCTTCAAGGACAGTGAGCATCTGTAATGAGAGGGAATCCCTCAAAAATAACAGATTTACAGATCAAGTAAGTAGAATAGGTTGTTATTCCTATCTTCTTTTAAAATTTTTATCCCTTTGAAATGGGAGAAAAAAAAATAAAGCTCCAACCCTGGAAAAAAAAATGTGCAAACTGTCTCCACATCAGTATATAAGTTACAGGTTGCACATGAAATTTCAAGCAGTCTTGGGAAGGGTGCTCAGCTCTGTCAAAGGTTGTATTTGGTGCTTCAAGGAGCATATGGAGCCTTTGGTTCTCTTTCTCAAAATTTTTGTCTGTTGTCACTTTGATAATCAAGAGAGCATTACCGATAGTCGGGTTTCTGGAGAGGGCAATACTCGAAATGTCCATCAGAGGTCAGAAGATAGTCCTTGATCATCCAACATTCTTCAAAGAAAGGTGCTCCTGATAAAATCCTGAATACTGGAAAAGCTCCTGAAGTAAGTGAGATGTACCTTTGCTGAGAAGAAGAAATGAACTGAGGAAGAGTCTACCTAAATGTGCTGTGATTTGGGTGTTCCCCCCTCCCTTTTTTATTGCTCTAACAATGAAGGATTATAGTAAAGCTTTACCAAATAATGAAGACATATGACATAAGGGAATGAAAACTGCTCAAATTGTCAACATATTTTGTTTTGCAGTTCAATATAAATCTTTTCTTTGCAGATGCAGATGTTATTCATTATGCTGTAGATAAATTCAGAAATGTGGTTTACACTGATTTAGCATTGTACTTAATTGGTTTTAAATCTAATGCACTGCAATAAGCCTTAAGTGCTACTTTGCTGTGAAATTTAAAAGTGAGCAGTACTGTAATTTTGCTTTGGTAGGATTTCTCTGGAAGCAAATATGCTTCATTTCAACAGCCTCTCACTGGGAATTGCACAGCAACAACAAAAAATCCCTTTAAAAAGTAGCTTTCTGAAATGACCTGGGTTTCTAAAAGCTCTCATTTGAGGATTGTGTTATTTATGGATTTCACGTTTGAGAGACAGATACAATCAGGAATCTGGAATCACAACTTTTGGCATTTAGCTCCTAATAATGAAAAAAAAAAACAAAAACAAAAACAAAAAAAAAAACATGAGACTATCAGCAAGTGACAGCTGCTGCACCAGTGTGATGGGTGTCTTAAAAGCACAAAGGAATGCAACAGTAAATACTGCAGATGTCCTGTAGATCCAGGCACTGCACCCTGGTCTTTGACTGTCCAGGACATGCACAGCAGCCACAAGACTACTCTTGCCCTCGCTAATATAATAGCTTGTTATTGAGAGATAAAGTAATTTGCCAAGCTAGATTTTTTTGTGCTATCAGCCCTTCTGGCTTCTAGCCACGAAATGCACTTTCAGTATCCTTGAATTGAAAGGAGAGTCTCTTTAAACTTATATATATATATATGCGTATATATATAAAAATATACACGCATATATATATGTTTTTTTTTTCTGAAGAATAGTGGTCTTAAAGACATGGAATGTAGCTACCATATTAATCTGACAGCTCAACTACTACACAGCATCTATCTTCCTGAAATTCTCTTATCCTTTTTTTCTTTCTTTTTATTTGTACATGAATCAGACTGTCTGACTTGGAATTTGACTTGTTGTTTTCCTAAATTATTCTCTGTGAGGAATCTAACTCCTAAAGAAATAAAGAAAAATAATACTGTTTTCTTTCATAATTTTAAATGTATATTGACTCTTTTATTTTTCAAACTTTTTTTTTATTGAAACCTCAATCTACAGAAATCTTCAGGCACTTACAAAGGATGTATATAAAATAAATTTTCATAGTAGTAATAGTAGAAATGTCTCTAGTTTTGGCTTTGGGAATACAGTTTGGGTTATTTTTGGTATGCTTTAAAAATAACTTGTGTTTTTGGTAAGACCAAATATTAACAATTGTTAGGTCATCAGGAATGGTTTATTCTTTTCTTATTCTCAAGATGAGGTCTCTGATCCTTCTAATCATTATGTAGTTTGAGGATAGACGTGTGTTAGACCTAATAATTTCTTTGTAAGATGCAAAAGAGCATAAAAGATGAGGAGATGGAAGGGAAAATAAAAACTCATTCATTCATAACATCTGAGAACAGTGCCTGAAAAGTGGTGTTGTGTCCTTGAAGAGATTTATAAGAATTTTACTCATGATTGCAATGGAATTAGGGCCAACAAAACTCAGTATACCAACAGAACTTGTCTGTAGTTATCCACAAAATGACTTGAGAACATGAGTTCAGACTTGGGAACAACAGTTCCGCACAGCCTAAGGATGGATGAATATTAATTGAAGTGCCTACAATGACAAAATTTGACATTATTATTGAAAACATTTGGATGACATGAAAAATCTGTCTCACTGAGGACAGCTGAATGTCACATGCTTATTTACGCATCTCCCAGCACCAACACTTCATAGTTTCATCCAATTACCAGAACTGACGCCGCTTTTGTATCCTTGTACTAGTCATGGGGCAGAAGCTGCCTTTAATCCAAGCTGAACCAGGGAGCATAACACTCAGTCAGTTGCTCAAGACAAAGGACATTTTTCTTTCCTGCACTCTCTTTCCCAAGATTACCAGATAACTGTTGGAGCTGTCACATTTAAAAGCTTTCATTGTATTTCTGCCTCACTTTCTTTTAAGGAAGTATGGTGATACAGTTCAGCAGATAGACAGCTACTTGAAAATGTCTTTTAGTTATAGTTCAGACATAATGAAATCGTAGGACAATTACCAATTGAACCAGGGTCTCAGACATCTTGGTATCCCTATTCACATGCTCTCTTGACAGTGAGTGCAGGATTTTCTGTGACTTGCAGGAGAATCTTATCTTTAGCTTTTGGTAGCTTTCTGGGTTCTCACAAAGAATCACAAATAAATAAATAAATAAATAAAAGTCAAACCTCCTAGCAGCACACTATTTGCTTCAGGCAATGCTAGTCTTGCAATATGAACCAGATTTTCTCAGTTTAATTTTTCTAAACCGCCTGTAAAAATATCCAGACGTTCACAATCTGTGCTCATCCTAGTCTGTTTGCCTGCTCCAGTCCAATCCTACTTACCATCTTGCTCATCTCCACTGGCTCCATTCTGTACCATTACGTGATATGGTTTGTCTCTGCCTCCCTCAATTTCCAGCATTTCTTCTAGTTGTAGTTACCAAAACACAGATAGTTAAAGTATAACTTTGTAGCAGCCCAATTCACCAAACTCATTTATCAGCAACAGTGTTTCTTGGCAGGGGTTAGTGTTATGATTATGATTATTATTATATTATGGGAGAGGGACAACATATAGTTTGAACATTTCAGTTCATAGATGTTAGTTAATGACCAATGACCAACACTTAATTAGAAGGGATCAGCTATTGATTTCTGCTTGCTTTCTGAACACCAATTATTGGTTTTCGGTGTTACAAAAGGACACATGTTGACTGATGGCAAATATTAAAAATCAATCAACTTTTAGTGGTTACTAAAAATGAACTTCTTGGGAGGATTTTAGTACTTTTACCAATGCTCAGTTTTGGAAATGATATCCCACAAATTAGGTGTACAAATGGTGAGCTGCAGGTCAGATAGGTCACCTTTCCCTTCTGTGAAAATCCTTAGTGTCCTCAGATTTGACAGGAGATTTTTAGTATTGCTTTGTTCAGTAACAATAAGGGAATATTGATATTAGCAATTCACAGGGATAAGATCTAATACTTCAGATAAAGGCATAGCCCTGTGTGTGCATCATTTTCACAGACAGCTTTGTCCATGGTATTGACCGTGTCTACATAAAATATACCAATGAAAATTTCTCTTCATCTCTAAGACAACTAGGAAACATCTGAGAAAATTTGGCTTTTATCCATCTTCAGGATAATTTCATAAAAATCATGATATATCCTTAACAAGATGATCCCAGTAATCTTAAACAGAAGCTAGGATATTGTGGGCAGGTAGTGTGAATACCCCTCTGGGGTAACACTTATCCAAGATAGAAACTTATGAATATCAGCTAGGTTTCTTCACATCTCTTCGTGTGCTATAATTCTTGCTTGTCAATTATCTTCAGCAGATGTTGCTGCATAGGTTATATTTGGCATAACAGGAGGAACATAAACTTTTTTTTTTTTTTTTTTTTAACTGAAAACACCAACAGCACTATTAAATAGCGTTAAGTTTTATGCAAAAGGTGGTAATGTTTTTTAGTCTGATCATAACATGAAAGAATATATAACACACTAACTTACATTAAACCACTATTCTTGTGTGTTTGCTTGGCATCATGGAAGAAACTCACACTATGGTGTTTGCAATTGTTTGTACCCTTTTTTCCTGTTTTATCAATGCAACAGAAGATGGGACATACACATAGCACTAACCACAGTACATTTGAGTACAGTCTGGGTTTTAGGGAATCCTTCAGATTCATCTTTGCCTTAACATGTTAATTTCACTATTAAATTAGTTTTTAAAGCTTTCTTGTGGTACACCAGGATGGATGCTCAGAGAATATAGCCTTGGACCTATCAAAATCTCACACAAAATGGTATGGACATAACCAATGTTTTTGGTTAACCATTACAAAATAAAAACAGAGCAAAAAAAAAAATCATCTGGGACTCTGAAAAATTATACCTCAAATATAAATAGGTCTAATGAATAAATATTAAAATATCTCTTGGATGTAGGGACGACTCATGCTAATGCTGAATTTTTGACTTTCGTAATACCAATAGAGATCTTGCCATTAAATTCAGCAGAGTCAAGATTTGACTCTGGACTTTAGGTAAAAGTTCCTCTGAGCTTGCAGCAGTTCTGAAACTATGTGGTTTGCATTTGCTTTTCTTGAAGTCCATTAGGACCATCTGTGGCAAAGATGTTGAGTCCACAGCGACAAGTTTTTAAAGAAAAGCATATTGGTGCACCAACCACTTACAAGGATTGATGTTTTTGAAACAAGGCATCTTGTAGGCAAGTTTTACATTTTTACAATGTAGGTGACCTGAAGGTGTGAAGGCGACCTGATCTTATGGACATTTTTAGAAGATTTTGCAATTATTTGAAAAAAAATGTCATATAGATTTAATGGAATATATGGAATATATATATATATATATATATATACACACACTGAACCAACCACAGTAATTCATGTTGTTATGCAATATATCCAATATTAATTCGTGTTCTAGAATGGAATTAACTTAATAGCATTTCATCATGAAGACATTGGAATGTGCTATGCTGTTTAATCACATTGATGCTTTGATATGTTCCTTTTACTTATTTTTTACAGTATAGCGTTTAGCACCTTTTCTGCTATTCTTACAAAATAATATTTTAGAAAGATGTCTACACTTTTCTGTCAATGAACACTTTAAAGATGGCACAGAAACTTGCTGATAGGTATACTGAAGATGTCTGTAAAGGATAATATAAGTTTGCTAAACTCAAAGAGATCTAATTATTAAGGAATTTGGAAACAAGAAGGGAGACAGTATACATAGCTTTAAAAATTCTTCTGCCTTGATAATATTAAACACTCTCTTTTTCCTTAGAAACAGGACCAGCTGGCACTGTCATTCCAGATGTGGTTGGGGAAGAGCTACATTTTTCTTTGTATGTACAGAAGAGACAAAGAGTCTATTTGTTTTTCAATTCAAGAAGATATTAATGAACCTCGGGTAGTTGGTAATCACCAGAAACTTTGTGAAAAACCTATCACTGACTTGTTTGTGCATCAGCTTTTAAGTGCTCTTGGGCCTAAACCAAGCATTTAGCTATTAGTTAAATGGTAGCTTCATCATTGAGCTTCCAGAATTGATCATGGCCTCAAAGCTTCTGCAGATCTGGTCAGCAATAAGAACAAAAGCATGATGATACCCAGGGCACATTTTACCACCTCTTTATTATTATCAAAAATAAGAAATAAGTTTGAACTTTCCTTAAGATATGGAATATGAAAGCTCCCATGCTGATCAGAGATTACTTCTGTGCTACTCTGTACTTTTTTTCCTTCCTTCCTTTTCTATCTGTATTGTATTCTGAAAGTATGAGAAATCCCTTGAAATGCTCAATAGCTCTTTATGATTTTATGCTGCTATATGCCCAGCTTGGAGCAAAAGTCATACTCCTAGATGCAATAGTAGCTAAATTGCAATAGTAGCTAAATAATCAACTAGCACTATAGTGTGATTCACACACCACATCATCATTATTTTTTGAGCAGTCATAATAAAAGCAATGAACAGTAATTGCAATTCACTGTAATGGTCTGTGTCACAAAGTGTCTTGGTAAAGTTAATCCACATAATCAAACCTCATTCCTCTCAGTAGCAGGTATTTGTCAAATAACAGAAATTTATAAGGTTCAGAGAGTTAGAAAATATGTACCTTATAATATTTTTAACGATGAATGTAACATTTACCAGTCCCTTCAAGCCCCTGCTCTCCGATCCAAAATCTTTGCTAAAAAAGTATAAAAATTGCATCTCCAGCAGTATACCTGTGTGTCCCACCCATGCATTTCTTATAATGTGTCCAGTATTGTTGTTCACATTTTTCTGTTTCAAAGGTGTATAACTGCCATGACTAATAATATGCACACTAATTTATGCCACAAACACAGAAGATCTGCCACAGAACAATCTTTTCATAACACTTCCTAGGAGAAAATCTTAAGCTATTAAGAAAAGTGTAAATTGCATATGCCCACTTGCTAAAATAGGTAATGTAAAAATTAATTTGCTTTGGATAGTCAAGTGGAAAGTTACTGTTTATTATTTAAAATGCAACCCAGATCAGAGACAGATTGTATAAAGTGGCCTGTATAAATGGAAGAGAAACTGCAGTCAGATTTGCTAATCCTCAGTTTAAATGCATTATCTGTAAACCAGATATTGGAGAAAATGAACAATGTATTGTCCACAATGTCCAAATGTGGACACATTACATATGTGTATGTATATATGTATGTATAGGTACGTAATTCCTATTCATATAATGCCTCTCTGTCTCTTGCTGTTAACTCTGATTTACAAGAATGAAGTTGAACGTATGGCGCTCATGAGCAAAAACACTTCTCTTCAGGCTGCATGTGAATCACTGCAGAAACAAGACCTATACTTTTAAGGACAATGCAAGTGCAAATACACTGTGCTCTAAGTGCTTTTCACTTTACCTTCCAGAGCAAATCCATGTGGATTAAGCCAATGACTTACTGAGGTGCTTGGCAAAGTTTTCCAAATTGCTTTGGAAGTGTCCTATATAAACCCCTTAGCACACACATTATCAAGTTCCTGTTGAGTTCCACCAAAAGACTTCCATTAATCTTGATTGATCCTCAAGTTTTTGACTTTCCTAGGAAACTGCAAAGGAGATTGGGAATGACTATTTGGAGTACAGATACAGCCTCTGTTAAGAGATGTGCGGGCACTGATTGTCAGAGAGGAATGGAGAGGACTGAGAACCTAACTTTCAACCACCCACAATGCTAACACAGAATTACGTAGCTATATTAGATGCCTAAACACATTAGGGTTCGGTGACATACTAGTGACTTTTAGCAGACTTTGGAAGGAAATGGAGCTGAGAATTAAAAATAATAATCGATGCCAGCAGAACAACACACTTGTGAATGCACTCCTCCTGTGATTTTTTTTTTTTTTTTTTTGGCTACAGGGCTGGTGGCCCTGGTAGCTTTTTGACCAAAGAGCATTCCCTTCTCCGTATCCTGAAGACTGATCAATAAATTGCTCACTGAGTGGGTGATTCATTTGAACGACTAAATATGGACATTACAGTTTAGCAGTCTGTTTGTGAGCAAATCCCTCCTGAGTTCCCTTATGTTCAGCAATGGTATAGGTAATGATATTTCAGAAATTTAGTATCAGAGAATGAAATTAGTAGGACGTCAGTCGTACCTAACATGTGAACAGGCTGTGATTGAACTTGGAATTAAAATACTTGCATTTAAAATGTATGTAACACAATCGAAGTGTGGAACAAAATGTACTGGAGACAAAGCTGTCAAGGGGGGCGAGTTTTGTGTATTACATCATGTAAATCACATTTTATACCACTTGGAATAGTTTTTGCTTCAGCTTTCTGGAAGCAGCTGAGATGACTCTTTAATGAGGACAGGAGCTAAAGGCACTAATGCCCCTTTTTGTGGGACCGCATGGTTCACACTGTGAAGGAGGTGACAAGGAACTACATGAGCGTTGTGGAACAGCTCTTCTTACCCAAATTTTATTTACCAAAAACCCCTGAAACATGTATACATAATATGATGAAAAGCAGGATGTTGGACACCTTGCCACTAGAGAGAAAGATGGTCTACTCAGGAAAATACTTTGAAAAGATAAGTTAAATCCGTAGTGTATTGGAAATAAATAAGTTAAATCATGCAAATGTTCGGTGACTGTATTGCTGAAGTAAAAGCTTGTCATGATTCATCCTATGTTAGATTGAATAGACTGGCTTTTAGGATATACCAACCTCCCCCTTCATTGATAAGGCAAGGAACATCAATAACAAGATTGGAGGAGAAGCCTGATTTTAAGATGACTGACAATAAATGGGCAGCTTATACCATCATTCACAAAAGATTAGTTTATGCTGCAGTCAACAGCTATGTAAATATAAGAAAAGTAGTTTGTGCTCCACTAGGCAAAAATATAACTATGAAGACTTCTGCTGACCCTTTAGCAGCAGTAGAGCACATATTTCAGCATTCCATGCCTGAGTTTCTTATTTATAGAGCAGAGATAAAACTTCCTTTATTTATTTGTTAAAGTAGTGATTTTATGTGGACGAGCAGTAACAATAAGTGAGATTGTAGACTATTCCAGTCATCTGAGATTAATTTATTGCCAGATTAAATACAATAAAGTAACAAATCAATATACATTGCATACAGGATGAGTAAATTTGCTCATGGCTTTGCTGGCCAAGCTTCCAGTTAGAAGATGTAAGAGATTCCTGTAATTTGTTTGATGTTTTTTCAGTCATCAGTTCCCACCTTGCTTGTGTTCAGGCTTGCATAATATTTTCTCTTCCCAAATTAGAGTATTATTAGAGTTTACTAATAATATAGTTCACTATATTTAAATATCCTTTGTCCTGAAAAAATCCAAGTTGAACTGATCTCTGTCAGCTTTTAATTTCTTTCTTGAAAAGACATCTGGGATGTCTTTTCTGTGTCACAGTATCACTAATGCTTTTGTCTTATGTTGTCCCACATCTCTGTTTAGCATATCCTGCTCACAGTAGTCAAAGGTTTGCCTGAATTTACATGTCTTTGCATTGATATGGAAGGAGTGAGAAAAAAAGGATAGAATGAGTGTGCATGAGAGAGAGAATGCGGTGTGTGACCTTCTTATTTAAACAAAATAGCACGTACAGCCATTTTGTTTGGACTTCCTTTGCATACGTTCAAGTCCAAAGAAAATATGGTTTCCTTACAATTTAATGATATTATATGTGGAAATGAGCAGTCTTTTGCATATGTACAGTCTAATTACAATGAGACAAAATCTCTGAAAATTAAGCAAGTATCAATAATTATAGGAAAGAATGGATCATCTGGTTTTGCCTGTGTTGCTGTGGTTTTATTCTCACAGTTTGGCATATACTTGTTTTTTTTTTAAAAAAAATATATATTTATTGGGAAAGCTGAAAATCATTTTTCCCTCTTTTTCAAAAAAACAATGTTTTCAACCTTGTGTATTCTTAGTTCTATCACAAGGATGTGACTTAGTGAAGATGGAGATGCAACCATTTTTTGTCGTATTCATTTAGTCAGATTTAGTCAGAACCTTCACAGAAGAAAGATGCTGATTTACAAAAAAAAAGAAAAGAAAAGAAAAGAAGAAGAAGCATCCCTCCTGACTCTTTTTCTGTTTGTTTGTTTGTTTGTTTGAGAAATAACATTGATATCTCAAGTGATCTTTAAAAAGTTGACTGTGTCACACACTTCACTCTGGTGCCAGTGGGATAGCAACACAAATACATTATTTATTTAGGGGATCACGGTTAGGTGTCTAGGGCCAGGCACTTCTCCATGTGTTTCATTTTGTGATGCTTAAAGCAAGGAAGACTGTAAATTGCTAATGGAAGTGCTAGCAATCACCATGCACTTAGCTCTTCAAATGTGCAGTAAAGATAAGAGATAAAAACAAACAAAAAGAGATAAAAACAAACAAACAAAAAGAATAATTTTCAGTTGTGCAAAGAAATCACTTTGTCTTTTGCAGGACAACTAGATAAATGCACAGCTAAATAAACAACAAACCCCCACACCCCTCTGCACTGGAGAAACTAAACATTTGTCCACCCAGATTAAATCATTTTCCAGGCTGCATCCTCTCCCACTGTGAAGCTTCGTTCCTTTTATGAGGACCTCCCTTCAGTGTCTCTTGAACAAAATTAGTAATTGCTGGACCTAGCCATTTCTTAGTAATTAGAGATCCATTTGTAAGTTCCTTGGGGCAGGCATAAAGCACTGTGGCCTTCTACGGGAAAATGTGCAGGAAAGACTTGGCTTAGTCATAAATAATGAATAATAGAAAATACCAATATTTTTAAGGGCAGCTATTTATCTTGTGTAAATCCATGTAAGATATGCAGACACGCACCGATTTCCATGACTTGAATCAACTACCATGGATACCTTGATGCCAATTTGATAAGATTTAACCTCAGGTTCTAAAATGTCTAAGAATTACTGCCAGCTAATGAAGATCTCCCTGATCAGCTCTCTGTGTGCTCCTAAAGATCTCCAAGCACAAAGAGCTCTGCATCTGAAAATGTTAAAAGCTGAGTTGCTCAGATGTTGCAGTAATGATGCACAAAAGTGCAGTAGTTTTTAGCCCTGTGAACCCTGGCAAACACATTACAATCATCCTTGGTCACTTTTGCAGTCACTATCTGGAAGACAATGTAAAAAGCTGAGGGGGATTAAGACTCACTTGCTCTACAATTTGCCTAACAACAGATTATTGTTTAGGGCATGGTCAGAAGTAAACAAAACAGAAAGTGTCCTGAATTCTTCAAAGAGTGATTTTAAAACACCTTTTAAATTAAAGAAAGGCCACATGACACATATTTCAAGTTAGGCAGGCAATTTGAAAAAATCACTGTATTAAACCTTGGAAACGGGAGATCGTAAAGGAATTGCTGAAAGGCAGCCTTTCTTGGAGTGATTTGAGGGATGTCCTAGCAATAAAGATAAGATCCTGTCAGTTTAGACAATCCCAAATATCCTCCATTGAGCTTTTGTTCAGGTGGTCTATTTACAATTTGCAAGATATTATAAAGATTACTGGTGCCGAGGAAGTTCTGGGAAGACAGTCAACTGCTGCAGATTGAATATGTTTCATTGAAACAAATTGCTTAAATGGTGTTGAGAACAGAAAGGACTGTATGGTGTCTTGCCTATTTTATGGTTTTGATTTTTTTTTTCTTTTTGTATTTTTATGCTGCAAATTCCCACTTTTTCAATTTTCCTTAGAGATTTTTGTTATCTGTTTCCCTTTTCAGGAATCACAGTGTAGCTGCCACTTTTTTTTTTTTTTTTTTTTTTCCTCAGGAACACCTGGACTAATAACCAGCCAAAGAGTGACTATAACATGTTAAACATCTGATCCGTGGTTTCTGAAGTACCAGCATCTAAACCTCTTTCCTAACCGAGTTCCTCCTTCTTTACTTTATTGGCTGCATACACTGGAGATGTATATTTGGTTATCTCATTCACCTTATGTACACTGGATATTACAGTAGTATGGCTGTGATCCAAACAGATGATTTCCGCTTTTATAGAGGTCATTGAGAAACTATTTGTCCCTCTCAGTCTGATGCTTCATTTGACCTACTTAATGCAACTACAGTTTTTATGGAGTGGCTATTTACACTCCCATCAAATGAATACAAAGATGCATATGACAGTCACAGTGAATTTGTCAATTTGATTGTTCAAGTAAAAAGCAAAACAAAATAGAAAAATAGAAAAAAAAATGTACAGTGAAAAAACTTTTGAAAGAAAAACAACGGGTTACATCATATTCTCCTCCAGATGTCACGAGAACTATCCTGGAGATAGAGGCACAACTAGAAACAGAGCTTAGTCACTTCTATTTAAAGCAAATCAACAATTAGATTTCTTTTTTAACTTCACACTTTTTCACCTTTCTTAATATATCACATTCTTTTAGCTTTCTTCATATTTTGAAAGCACATTTTTTTATTTTTTATTTTAAAGCAGTAGAGAGAAGGATATACCATTATAATAAGCTTTGGGCAAAAAGAGAGAGTTTTGGTAGAGCAGGAGAAATTTTAAGTTTATAGCATAACAATAAACTTTGTATCAATTATTTATTACCTACAATAGAAATAATAAATATTTCAATCCATGTCAACAAAACCATGGCATATAAAAGACAAAAGCTTAAACACATTCATTTGGAGTGCTGATATAACAGATAAATCAAAACAAAAATGTATGTTTTTTTTGGTCAATGGAAATATATGTATGCAGGTACATATTTCTGTTAGTTATAAAAGAATATGATACATAATTTATGTGGATTTAAACCCACAAAACTATGCAAAGAAATATAGCAATGACGGACTGGCACCTTTTACTGAGTCTTCTACTGAAGCATTGTTCGCTTGGCAATGTTCAAGTTAAAGAAATATTTGTGAAAATACATGAAAGCAGGAATAGCTGCCATTCATGGCGCATTCCTCTGAAGGGCTGCCCAAAGCCTTTGCTGTATTTCAGCATTTTATGGAAATATCTTCCTTAACTTAATCCCACCACAAGGATGATGCACTGTGCCTATGACATGCAGAGGGACAGCAGGGGACATTCATGGCAGTCTGAAGAAGGTCTCGGCTGGAGCATCATGCTGCAAACCACTGGTCATAGAAATGACTATACCTTAGAGGGGTAACATGATTCTTGCATTAATTGCTTCTAATTTTGTGCAGAGTACATATTCTGAGATCATTCATTTAATTATAGTTTGAAGCATAACGATATTTCTACTGAACGTGAGGAATGCAGAAGATCAAGTATTCATAGAGAGGAGATACAGAAAAGAGAGAGAAAGATCCAAGTGGCTGGAAGCTCTGTTTAAAGACAGGGACAAAGAAACTTCTTTAAAACTGAGAAAAGAGTTGGAAAGCAGACAGGAATTTCCCCTTGTTCTTTTATTTGTGTTATGGAGCATGACACTATTCTCAGTTTTGTTTCAGTCTCCTCTCTGACTTATAATTATGCTCATATATTTTAATCGAGAGTTTGTTTTGGTCTGATCTTGGTCTCTTGTGGCTATTTTATGGGCCACAGAAGGCTCTGTATCTCTTGAGGGAGTTTTGTAGACTGGTCACACATTTCCTTTAATCGGCTTTAAATACCTTCTTATCCTCTGCCCCTCAAATTTGTCATGCCCTCTCAAGTAGTTGTTGCAGGTTGTTTTTGGCTTCAAACCAGTATTAATGCACAGCTTTTGGCAATGAGTCATGTAGCACATCTTTTCCAGCAGTCCTCAAGTGGCAGGTTTGTGCAATGCAGCTGGGCTGACAGTCCCAAATACACCAGGTTACGCCATTGGGTATCTATTTTATGCTTACATTAAGGTTTTTGGGAGGGTTGTTTGTTTGTTTTTGATTTTTTTTTCTTTAGGCACTCTTTGCTCAGTTTTAGAGCTGTGTAGTGACTTGCAAAGCAAGTTTGCTACAGAATGTTTTGATTCACTTAAGAGGAAAATCAGGCCTTGGCAAAAGCTTGTTATCTGTACTTAAGAAGACATGCCTTATTTACAAACCATAAAACAAACAAATGCATGAAGAAAAAAATAAACAAAAACAATCATCAGTAGAATAAGAAATCTGGATTAGTGTCTCAAGATTCAACACCTAAGCAATCTTCTGACTTTGGAAATGTAGAACAACCCTCAGTAAAGGGAAAACATAGGAGTCTAGACAAGCTAGCAGATGAATAATGTGCCAAAAATAGCATCATGTCTGGTTGAAGTGCATACAAAATCCTCCCCGAGACACAAACACTGTAATAAATATGGCTATTAAATTCGAGAAGGGGAGGGTAGGGAAGGGGAGGAGGGAATCCCAGCTGGAGCAGTGAGGTTAAACAATCTCCAGCCCAGCTCTCTGTCAGTGTACCAGATGAAAAGATACGTACCAGATGAAAAGGCCCATAATGAAGTCATTGATTGCAGTTTGTGGGCCAAGCCATAGATCTTGGAAAGGTGGAAAGCTAAAAACATCCCACAACAAAGTAACCTATTTCATTAAAGAGGAGGCAAGAATCAAAGTGCTTAACAAATGCATTATGCATCAAAGCCAACAGCCAGCAAGAGGCAGCCTTAGAAGGAAGAGTAGAACTAGATAGCATCAAAATAGAAGGTTCAACAGAAGGTTGATTACAAATAAAGGTTCAGAGTGATTTCCATAGAGTCCTCTCACATTTCCGTAGAGTTCTCTGGGAAAACACACCTTTCACTCTGGAATAGTTCTTGTTGAATGTATTTTCACAATTTGGCTCGCCAGAACTTCTGCTTCTCTTCTCTTCTACTCTGTGAGAGGAGATAATTCACTGCTTCTATCATACCAATCCTATTCTCATATTTTTGAAATAACCTATTTATATTACATAGAGTAGCTTCCCTGCTGATCTGTAATGGCACTCTGTAGACTATAAATGCTGGACATGGCAGCCCTATATGAAAAGTTTGCTAAAAGTTAAGACACATAAGAGAACTAGAAACATTCACTGGTTACAATGTGAGGATGGGAAAACCCCTTGGAGGGTGTGAGTCCTGATTGGCTCCCTGGTACTCCTGTGCTGGGAGGACAACCACCTTTGAAGTAACTTAGTGAACACAGGCATCGGTAGTGGCCAGTGACAGAACAAGGGGTACTAATGGGTACAAGTTGAAACACAGGAAGTTGCATCTCCATGTGAGGAAGAACTTCTTTACTGTGAGGGTGACAGAGCACTGGAACAGGCTGCCCAGAGAGCTTGTGGAGTCTCCTTCTCTGGAGATCTTCCAAACCTGCCTGGATGCCACCCTGTGCCATGTGCTCTGGGTGTTACTGCTTGAGCAGGAGGGTTGGACTAGGTCTCTAGAAGTCCTTTCCAACCTCAGCCATTCTGTGATTCTGGGATACTGGGAGTTTAGACACTTTCTTAGCATGTAGACAACTGGATTGTAGACCCATTCATTTAGATATCTGAGTCTTAAACTTAACCCCACTCAGTAGGAGTGAAGTGCCTGAATATAGGCATCTAGAGCCATTTCAAATTGCTCTGGCCTCCAGACACTGCTTCAGAAAGCTGCAGGTCTCCCTTAAATTCTGTGCATACCTATCATTCCTACAAAAACTTTTCGCTTATCCAGGAAATTCTCAAATGATACAGGATGGATATGTTTCAACAACTGGATCTTGCCCCTTATGTTCTGTAACAAAATGTCATTTCAAGTGTGCAATCTGTCTAACCTGTTCTAGAATATTACCTTAAGAGAAGTAGATTGAAAATGAATTAGGAAATTCAAAATTAAATTCCAAGTGTAAATATATGTAAAATATAACATAGTAATATATAGTAATAAATACACACATATATAATGTAAATACATAGTAATATATAATGTACTATATGTATTGAACTTTACTGTGAAACCTCAGTTACATATTTCTATACATTTTGAGCTCTTTTGCTCTTATACTAATCTGTACTAGTGAACATTTATTCAGATTTGGACAAATCAATATAGTGTATTTTGGGAAAGGAGGGATCTAGCTTGGCTCTTGAAATGCCAAAGGTAAAATAAAATGCAAAATAATCTTTCATCCTTTTACATTTCTATTTGTATATTGATCCTTATGAACAAACAAGAGGTAAGTTTTTACTTTTTCTTATTTCTTTCTATGGTGACATTATGGCATCAAAGAAATCAATAGAGGTTCATTCACCAATTTTAACAGGATTAAGATCTTACTCAGTGCTATAAGAGTTTCAAAACTCCTTCTTCCCTTTCTACTATGGGAATTATATGTGTGTGTGTGCATATGCACTTTTTAATATGCATATGCAAAAAGATGAAAAGATTTATAGAAATATATATCAGGAAAATAGCCCTCAGTTTCTCTTTGTAGGAATTACTTCAGTGTATTGTTTTTTTCTGGTTTTGCTCAGAGCTAACAAATCTGTCGCTCCTTTACTCTTTCTCTATTCAAGCACTAAAGGAATGATGCAAGAAAGCTGTAGCACAACCAAACTTAGAAGATAGTTTCTTTCAGTGATAGGAATAAAATAATATTGCTTATTTAATAATTTTTACTAGTCAGTTGTTAAATATAAACACAACTTTCCAGGTGAATGTCTCCATCTCTGTAAACCTATTCAGAGGCAATCTAGACCCGCTAAAAATCAGCCACTTTACGATAGTGTTCAACAAGAAACAAAACAGCTGGCTAATTTAAAGTTAATGATAAAACTACAAGATTTAGTATGAATAAACCAATATGGGAAATTCTGTTACATAGAGTCCTGAGGCTCTGATTCCTTCTTCTTCTCTCTTTATTTTATTTGTTATCCTATTGAAAAGCTGCTAGCTTCACCAAATGGGATACAAGCACTTTGATAAACAAAGTCTGACAACTGGAGTCTTAGCTTCCATGTTTAATCCTAAAGAAGTCTAAATCGCTTAAAAATCTCTGAGTTTTCTCCACGAAAACTCATTATACCACTGGATTAAGTCCTTTCCAATGAAAAAAAAAAGAAAAAGAAAAAAAAAAGAAAAAAGAGAGATATCAACAGGAACAAGCACTTTGAGGTTGTTCACAGTCCAGATTCCACACCTCAATTTTATCTGAATAAACTATGCCAGAAATTTTTCCTGTTGCAGTAAAAGGTGCTGTCCTATGTCCCGTATTGTGATCAATTGACTGAAGTTTTCAACTGAGAGAACTTTGTTTTTAGGTCTTAGAATCACAGAATAGCTGGTGTTGGATAGAACATCTAGAGACCTCCAGTCCAGTGCAGTGCAGTGCCCTACTTAAAGCAGGATCATCAATCAGCCAGAGCAGGCTGTTCATGACTGTGTTCAGTCAGTTTTAGAGTAACTCCAAAGATGGAGAGTTCGGAAAGTGACTGAATACCTCCCTGTGTTTGACCACTCACACAGCAAAAATCTGGGGGGGGGTTGGGTGTTTGTTTGTTTATTTATTTATTTATTTATTCATTTTCTATTTAAGTGGAATTTCCTGTGTATTAGTTTGTTCCCATTGCATCTTGTCCTGTCACTGGACAGGGCACTGAAAAGAGTCTGTCTCCATCTTTATTCCCTCCTACCAGGTATTCATAAAACATTTATAGGATCCCCCTGGAGCCTTCTCTTCTCCAGCCTCTTCTCTAGTGCTTTCTCACATTTTCTTCATAGGACAGATGCTCCAGGCTTTTCATCATCTTAGTAACCATTCACCAGACTCACTCCAGTATCTCCATATCTGCCTTGTACTGGGGAGCCCAGCACTGACAACAGCACCCCAGATGTCTTCATCAGTGCTGAACAGAGGGGAAGGACCATATCCCTTGACCTGCTGGCTGCTCTCTGCCTAATGCAGACCACAAACTATTGGCTGTCTTTGCAGCAAGGGCACATTGCTGGCTGTTGCAGTTTGATGGGGGAAGTGGGGTGTAAATTTGATAAGCGATGAATCCTGTTGCATTCCAGCCGATCCTCAAAGTCATCCTTGGGCATGGCTGGATTCATCTTTTAATAGGGATACCAAATATTGTGGTAACTATAAGCCTAATTCTGGCAGTATTGGATTCACAAACAGTCTGTTGACTGTAGGTCCAAAAACCTTCGAAATAAGTAGTCGAGTTCACGAATAGCATGATTTATTCAAATACAAGAGAACAGGTTAGAGAACAGGTTTCAGATGTCAGTACAGGAAATTCTCTGCTACAGTGTGGGGTTATTAGCTAGTGCCTAATGTACAAATGCACAATCACCTCTCACCCGGAAGATGGGAGAGGGCACTCAGTCTTGAGGAATCTCCTCAGGCAGTGTCCTGACCCGAGGGGGGGAAAGGGGTTCAGCCTGTCGACTGATCCAGAAGTTACGATGGAATCTTCCCTCTCTCTTCTTTCCTCTTTCTTCCTTCTTCCTTCTCCTTCTTAGTTCCTCCTTCCTCAGTTCCTTCTTCCTACTCTATCCCTCCTTAGTTCACCTTTTATATATTTTCTTTTACATTTAGGTGGAGCTTGAGTGACCCTGGTCATACTTATTTTTGTTATTCTTTGGTTTAAAAGAGTCTCCTGAGTTAATCTAAAATCTAGAGAGCATGCTGAGTGAGGAGTGATCATTCCTTGGAAGTGGGTATCTTCTAGGATGGGGTTGTGTATTGGTATTATAATGCAATTAGAATGAGGAGAAGTTTGAGCAAAGTCCATTGGAAGGGACTGATCTGTAACCACTGTTGGCCCAGCACTAGACATCACACTATGTGGCTCATTAGCTACATGGTACGACCAGGTTTCCATCTCTTCAGGGAGTACAACAGAGTTTGGCCGCGTTGTCTTCACTCCACTCCACCCTCCATTCACTCATCGTCTGCACAGCACATTCAGATTATCCCCTCTGCAGGGAAGCCAACAAAGTTTGGCCATGGTGTCTCCATTCTGCTTCATTCTTTGTTTACTCTTAGTAGTGTGTGCCAGAAGGGCAGATTGTGTTGCCAAGGGAATGATGGGGAAGTAGATTCTGTACATACCAACCATCCTGGAAGTGGTAAGTGTCTCTCATCTCAAAGAAGCCTCTGTAATGCCATAACTTCTGCTAGACCCTAGTTTTTCTCTATTTTCCCTTTTCTCAAGCAATTCTGTCATACCAGCCCATGTTCAAGTTGTCACAGGACCCTCTAGGTCTTTCTCTACAATGCTGTTGTCCAGCCAGTTGTCTTCGACGTGTACTGGTGCCTGGGTTCCCTTTGTTGAACTTCGTGGAGTTCCACTCTGCCCATTTTTCTAGTCATTTGAAGTCCCTCTGAATGGAGGGAGATTGGAGCAGGTGGTTCTTGAATATCAACCTCTCCTGGATGCCTCATTCTTCCATGACCCTCTCCCATGAGGTTCTTCCAGGTAGATATGTACAAACTTCCTATATAATAGAAAAAAAAAAAAGAACAGTGGGCTATATAGTTGCTTAGCAATTCCATTCCCAAATAGAAAATCTGCAAAATATTGCAGTTATAGTTTATGAATTATTACATCTTTTCTTGCATATCTGTCCCATTGGTGGTTTGTTTTCTCCCTTTAAAGCAAATATTGTTTCTTAAACTAATTAATCTTTAAGCTTGGAGAAAAATAGGTCACTAAGGATCAGAAATCTTATTTTAGTTTTCCTGTGTTACTATGTGGAGGCTGTAATGAGTATGTTAATAAATGATTTCTTCAAATTAGAGACCACTTTTTGTTGCCAGTCAAGTTCTGGAAGAAGAGTTGCATCATTATTATTACTACTACGACTTAATCATGCACTTTAAATGCAGTGTTTGTCTTTCTTAAAAAAAGTGTTTCCAAATGTCATAGGATGATAACACTTGGGATTGGAACTGAGATGAGGAACAGTTAGTAGTTTATGAACTGGGAGCACATTCCCTGCTCCCAGTTCATAGCATAGCATCATGCTATGTCATATTGTGGCTTAGGATATAAATAGAAGAAGTGTTAAAGAGATAAACAGATTTGTGTACCTGGAGGAAGGACAGGGCAGAGATAACAAAATCACAAGAAATTCCTTTAGTGGTGGGCAGATCGTAGGGGCAAAACACCTGTATGTGTGGTAGAATGTTAGTCAGGAAATTACAAAGAATTTACTGTAAATTTATTTAACATTTCTTATCAAAGGTGTTTCTATTCCTGTTGTTAAAGGTTTGAAAGCTGTATTGGAGATGGAAATTTCTATGATCTGTAGCGTCATAAATAAGTATTGTGTAAAACAAAATCCAGACCTTGGAGGGAAAACACTGAACTTTGATAATGCTCAGCAGAGGCCGCTAACAAAGGAAGGTTGTAATACCCGGATCTCTGAAGAAGACCAAAAAGCAACATGTTATTTAAATGAACAAAGAAGTAGTTCAGAAGAAGCAAGAACTGCTGTTCAGGCTGGTTTGCATCCAGCCTAGACTATAAACTGCCGTCTAAGGAAGTTTGAAGGCCAAAGTCACTGTGAGAACAAGAAGGATAAGGGAAGTGATACCACCAAAGTGAGGGATGAGACCCCCTTCTGGAATTTGTGCAGGCACAGTCCTAGAAGGATGATATAATAGAAAGGCAGAGATTTACCCGCCCCTGGGTGGCCTCCTGGCATGTGCTGGCCCTATGTGACCGGACACTCCAAGGGATAAAATACAAAGGGCAGATTTGGGGGATGGAGACTCCTAATATCGAGGCCAATGTTGTCTCCTGCGGGGACACCCGCTATGATTGAGAGCCTGCCAGCCCCTCCAGTTTGCTACCTTGGAGAGATGCGTGGTCTCATAACTCTTCTGGCAAGTATTATTCAGTAACTTTTTCGTATTCACATGTACTAACCAATTCATATTCGTATGTACTTGTATCTATGTTGTATTAATTAAAGGCATCATTGTTATCAAGTCTATTTCTTGTCCTTGGACTGCTGAATCCCTAGCCCATCTGGCACAAAAGCATATTATCTGGAGTTTGAACAGCATATATTGGATTGAATTAGAGGTTGACCTGCTGGAAGGCAGCTCCGTGGAGAGGGATTTGGGAGTCCTGGTTGACAACAGGTTAACCGTGAGTCAGCAATGTGCCCTCATGGCCAAGAAGGCCAATGGGATCCTGGCCTGCATCAAGAAGAGCATTGCCAGCAGGTTGAGGGAGGTGATACTGCTCCTCTACTCAGCTCTGGTGAGGCGGCACGTGGAGTATTGTGTGCAGTTCTGGGTTCTCCAGTACAAGAAGGACGTTGAACTTCTAGAGAGGATCCAGCATAAAGCCATGAAGATGATCAAAGGACTGGATTATCTGTCGTATGAGGAAAGACTAAACGAGCTGGGCCTGTTTGGTCTGGAGAAGAAAAGGCTGAGAGGAGAATTGATTAATATGTTCAAGTCCCTGAGGGGTGATTGTAGGGAGGATGGGGCCAGGCTCTTCTCGGTGGTGGCTAGTGACAGGATGGGGGTAACGGGTGTAAGTTGAAACACAGGAAGTTCCACCTCCATGTGAGGAAGAACTTCTTTACCGTGAGGGTGACAGAGCTCTGGAACAGGCTGCCCAGAGAGCTTGAGTAGTCTCCTTCTCTGGAGATCTTCAAAACCTGACTGGACGCCACCCTGTGCCACATGCTCTAAGTGTCCCTGCTGTAGCAGGGGGATTGGACTAGGTGATCTCTAGAGGTCCCTTCCAACCTCTTCTGTCATTCTGTGATTCTGTGAATGTATTTCAAAGTATGTATGAGAAAAACTTTTCCCTTTTCTCCCTGTCCCAGCTAAAGCAATTTTCTTACAGGCAGTCCTTTTTGAAATGCAACATCTGTGACTGTTTCCAGAGTTGGTTTAAGGAAAGGAAATAGCCAAGTACATTAGTGAACTATACTATTTATTCTTATGAATGTTTTCCTTAACATTCTTCACATACCTGCTGTGATTTTTTTCTTTCTTTTCTATGATTCAGATGAGTTGTTTGAATGAAAGGGTCTGGTTTTAATCATACACAAGTCTGCCTCAGACATAGCATTCTTTTTTAATAAGAGGGAAAAAAAAGAGAAAAAAACAAAGGGAAAGGAAAACATCATGACACTGATGCATCCTGGAAATCAGAGCAAAGTCTACTACTGAATGTCCTGTGTAATTATGTCAACAGAAATCCTAAATATCACAGTCTGAAAGCTAGGCTTGTGGCTTTGATTCTGCAAGGAGGATCCTGCCTCTGGCTGATTTCTAGAGTCTAGATATTTTATCCACACTCCTGCTGCTATTAGGCAGCACACTGTGACCCCTATTCTGCCTTCCCTACAAGCAGGTGATTGCAATTATGTCCTGACATTCTCAGTCCAATGATCACATCTCCACTCTGTCTGAGCACAGTGCCATTGGAGTCCATGTCAGTTGACTTGGATTGACTGTTTTTATATGTTTTTGACACACAATTATTTTGCTGAAAAATTTCCTGCAGAAAAGGATTATCCTTCAGGAGATGAGAACAAAACAATGCAACTTCCTTTACTAAAGCAGTTTTGTACTAACCGTATCTTTACAGTCACAAGAGACTCTGTTATCAGTTTAGATGGTTACTCTCAGATGCTGGGATGATGGACAGGAACATGAAGTTCTAAAATAGACCCTAAAATGCTTTCCCT
Organism: Tinamus guttatus; assembly: GCF_000705375.1. The sequence goes on along the minus strand of NW_010584393.1, from coordinate 273,531 downwards.
AGGTAACCAATTAGAAGCACTAGACAGAGATAAGCAAAAGAGTGAATCTATGGGCTCCAGAACTTTGAAGTGATTAAGGACTAGGAACAGTATCAATCAATCAAACAAACAAACAAACAAAAAACTTCTGAGTAGTCACTCACCATTTTTTTTTTCTTGGAAAGCTGTTATTTCTTCCTAATTCTTACCTCCTGAATAAGTTATTTCATCTCCTGAACCCAAGGCTTTGGTACCTGTTGTGTGTACACTTCTAATTCTTTAGCATTTGTGTGTAACTCAAGTCTAGCCTTGTAATCCAAAATGGGTACCTGATGATCAGGAAAGCAGGAAACACAGTTCAAATGCTAATACAACTGATACACTCAGAAAGAAGTTGGTCATGTAGAAAGGAGACTCAACTACAGAGTTAATAGATTTCTTGTTGAAACATGATCTGCATTATTTATTCATATTGCAATAGTACCTAGAGCTATCAGGCATAGGCAAAAGTCATGGTCCTGCCACACAAGGTACTTCATGGAACCAAAGGGATATTCTCTGCCATTCTGCACTAAGAAGCTTACAATTTTAGGAGGAAATCAACATAGCTCTTTCTATTGCATCATGAAACGACCATGTAGGCTGAGACCCAGGAGAAACTGAACAAAGAGACAAGAATGGACATTCTATTTTTTTTCCAAGATTTCAGGAATGGCTATTCTGAGAAGAGGAAGATTCCTATCCAAACTGGATTACTTATTTTCATATGTCATGAGAAGACAAAGATAAGGTTTACTGAAAAAATTGCACTTATATGATTAGGAAGGGGCTCCTAAATTTTATGAAAAAAAAAAAAAGGTATGGATTTCAAGCTAGACATGTTTATAAAGAAAATAAATGTCAGTTTGACCCCTTGTTTAGTACTGTGGTTAAGACTACAAACATCTTATCTAGGCATCCTCAATTTGATAGTCCTGTGTTTATTTTAGAATCAAGTCCAACGTATAATAAAACAGGAGTGTTGCTTAGCTTTATTGGAGCTTGAATAAAATCTCACTTCCAGAAACCTGTCTTGCTATCTTGTGTTCTTCTCAGAGGTCTTAAAAAAAGCCTGGCATAGTCCAGTAGGCAATTGAATCTCTGAGTCTATAGGAGGTTATTATAAATGTGCAGTAGCAATAGCGTGACATACAACCATTCTAACCTCCTAAGACCAAGATTGATGAAAAAAAAAAGATAGAAATGTCACAACAGGAGACTGTTCCACTGATAGCAACAATGACCTGAGAAAGGGCTGAGAGAGAGGACGCATCTGCTACTACTATAGTTTTTTTAAAAACTGTAATCTCTGTCAGATTGTGCAACAAGGGTTTCAAATGTTTGTACTACTTATCAAGAGTTGAGCTGGAACCAGCTGACAGCTCTGGCTACTCCAGAACATTGAAAAGGAAATGCCCAGAACTGGATGGAATGAAAAAAAAAATGACCAGAGGGAGACCACTCACATCAAACATCCCCGCTCAGTCCATGCAGCTCTTCTATATCCTCATTTTCTTTAGGATCTTACTTTAATTTGCATTAGCTGTCTCATTTCCCAACTAAGCCTGAGAGGATACTGAAAATTGGGCCATGGGATATGAGACTCATAGGCAAAAGTGAAGAAAGTTTTCAAAGCTTGCAAAAATACTTGATATCAGATCTTTATAACTTGTAAGAATGTTGAAAATACACCTGAGCCACAGCATTTAGCCTCCCTACTATGAGGCAGAGGCTCCGATAACCTCTTAACTCTTGATACAACATGTTGTCAGTATCCAGAGATTCATTTTTCTTATGCCAGCCAGCTGATGGTAAAATTCACCATAATTGTCAATTATGAAAGATTCTTCAGCATCTCCATAGGGAAAGTATTAGGAAGTAAATGTTCTGTGTTTGCTGCTCATAGACAGTATGTTTTCCCTAACTGCTAATTTTCTTCTAATAATTATGTGGAATATAATTGTATCATAAATTCCCTACAGAAGTTTACAATCATTTCCTGAGATTCTTCCTTAAGACTTTTTACTTTCCTATGGGAAAGTAGGGCTGAAGTGTTGATCTATAAAGAGAAAACTTAATAAATCTGTCTTCCAGAACACCTTGATACTCTTTCTGATCTTTGCACACCAACTTTCACGCTTGGCAAATATGTTTACTTGTGACATTGACAGTCAACAAGTCCCTTTCCAGGCTACAGCCTTCCATAAAGCTCTTCCCTGGTTTGTTCCTCCTTACGTAGGTCTAGGACTGTTCCTCTTCTGCTTCGCATTCTTATTTTGCTGTTTTAACTCACAACTTCAAAAATTATCAGCTAACTGGAAAACAAACAAACTAACAAACAAACAAACAAACCCAGCAAGCTGATAATGACCTCAGCAGCAATGTATAATCACTTCTTCCTTTTTAGAATTATTTTCAGTCTCTGACATCCTTTGTCTTTAGATATTATGTCAATCTACTAGTCCAAAGAAAAAAGAGAATATTTTCTGATCTGGTTACTAAGATGTATTTCACAACTCTTGTGTTTCTGGAGATTGTGCCTTATGGCCTCTCAAAGCAGTATGTTTTGTCTGTTTTCATATTATATATTCTTTCATACTCATTTTATGATAATGACATTTCACAAGTCCTGGTTAAGAATGTTACCATCTTTTATTTGCACTGCCAAGCATGCAGGCTTGATTAACTGACAGCAGCAGAAAATCAGGGCTCTAAAATGTTTCTTGGATGTGGCCTGAAATTCTTGCCATAGCAAACTTGTTATTCAAGAGCAAACAAGTTTGAGAACAATAGTATAATTATACTCATTTTACGGATAAGGAACATCAGGGCATAGTTGACTTACAGAGTAGATCTATAACTACCTAAGTGGTCTCTGAGCGATCTGATCTAACTTTCAGCTTGTATTTCCTTTGTGAAGGAGGTCAGACTAGTGACCTCCATAGATCCCCTTCAAATCTTAATTATTCTCTGAGTCTGTCTGGTTTATGACTCTCCAGTGCTACGGAAACTTAGATTAACTAGATTGCAAGGGGACTATGGAGGTAACCTGGTTCAGCCCCAACTGAAAGTAGGTTAAGGTAGCTCAGGCTGTGCAGGACCTTGTCCACTCAAGATATGAGTATCTCCAAGATTTTTCACAACTGCTTTAGGCAACATGTTTCAGTACATGTTTTGGGATGTGGGTCTACTGGAGACAGTCCAGCCCAGGGCTACAAGGATGATCAGGGACCTGGAACATCTGCCCTATGAGGAGAGACTGAGAGAGCTGGGCCTGTTCAGCCTGGAGAAGAGAAGGCTGAGAGGGGACCTGATCTGTGTATATAAATACCTCAAGGGAGGCAGTGAGGAGGATGGTGCTGGCCTCTTTTCAGGGGTGGGCACTGACAGAACTAGAGGAAATGGCCACAAACTGAAACACCAAAAGTTCCACAGGAACTTCAGGAAAAAATTCTTAACAGTGAGGGTGACAGAGCACTGGAACAGGTTGCCAAGAGAGGCTGTGGAATCTCCTTCTTTGGAGATCTTCAAAACCCGTTTGGATGCAGTCCTGTGCCATGTGCTCTAGGTGACCCTGCGTGTGCAGGGAAGTTGGACTAGAGGTCCCTTCCAATCTTAACGATTCTATGATTCTGTGATTGCCTTTCTCATAAGATCAGAGTTATAAGGAAGACCTAGAGCTGTGCTAACAAGTTGTAGCAGAGCCAGAAAATCAAGTCAGATCTTCTTAGCCTCATTTTGGTGACAGTCACAGAACAAACCCCCTTCCTCATTCTTTGTAATTATTTTGGTAAAACTAGCGGTAAAATATGCATAAGAATATAAGCTGTGACAGATAATCACCTTCAGCACCCAAATGTTTCTCAGCTAAACATTAGCTAACAGACTTAGTTAGCTTCTAAATTTTCTCAGTAAACATATCCCTAAAAAAAATCCAGCAGAAGTGCAAATCTTCCTGTATTCAATTATAGACTACTAACATCAGTCTTGATTTTCTTACTTACATGGATCCAGTCTTGAACTTACATCTACTTTGTGAAAGAGGTTGGACTAGTGACTTCCACGGGCTTCCAAGGGACATTTCTCCATGGGGGCTTGCACACTGCATATTGAACATCATTCATTTCCACTCAATATGTGGAGGATAGGTTTTGAGATATTCTAATCTCCTTGTTTTCTGGCTTTTCTCTTTCACAATGCGCTAATTTGGTAGTTTCGCTTCTCTTCAGTCGTAAAAACAGGAGAATTTGTCCATAGGCAATATAGGCAAAGCTAATTTTGTTCATGTTGAATGTCACTGCTGAATGTCACAGATTAAGCAAATTTCTCACAACTGTTGTTTATTCTTAAACACACAGACACTCAGGTGCAGTAACCCACTCCTACCCTTCATAGATCTGCTGCTACAGCCAATCAGATTACCATTTCCTGCTCTGCTCCTAAGACCTGTCTCTGATTAGCATCACCAATTTCTTTCTTGCTGCAAAGGATCAGGTTTAGAAGGCTGACAGAAACCAATGTAACATTGGCAGCTGCTCATTACTCCTTAAGTAACTCCATTAGTTGTAAAACCAATTTCAAAACTTCCCTTCTCCTTGCATTCTAAATCTCACTTCACTTTAGCAATCAATATTTCATAATTTTAGTTTAGCTTTTATTTTATTTTATTTTATTTTATTTTATTTTATTTTATTTTATTTTATTTTATTTTATTTTATTTTTTTTCTTTATTATAACCACCTTTCCGAAGAGGGTAAGAGTTCAGTCAGCGGAAGTTCTGGCAGCTGATTGAATGCATGTGCTCGGCGCTTGACAGCCGGCGCGCAGCTGCTGAGCATGATTTACTTTAGCACATTAAACGAATCACAACCAATTTTGCTTCTGCTATCACTTGCATAGTATCTGATCATAGATGAAAAACATTAGAGAGGGCTAAAACCAGGAAGATTTCTTAGCCTATAGCTGGTCCTGATGCAACAGTTCATTTATCTTGCCACACAAGACCTAATCTAGCCACACTGTGCACAGTCAAATCCTCTGTTGGATGAGTCAAGACAACGTTTCCTCTTGGGTAAGCCAATAGCTTGTCTCAGCTGGGTAGAATGATACAGTGTTCCTGCAAGATCTGCTCTTGGAAGCAATCACCAATGATAAATATTAGACCACAAAGCTAACTAGCCCTATCTAGCAGGGGGCTGACTTTCCAATTAAGCAGCATCTGTTTCTTTTCACAGTCGCAAACCACATACAGAAACAGTACTAGTTTCTATGAGTGTCTCCAAATCTGTCCCTTGCTTGAGCTCTGAATCATAGACATATTTTGTCCTCAGCTAAATTGTAAAGCAGTAAGGCAGCAAAACAGATTTTTGCAGCTGCTTGACTCTAAAACAACAATTCTACCCCTCAACACCAAATTACTTGCTTTTTACATCTTTGGAAGCCTCTCCTTTCGGTCCTTTTCTCTGTAAAATATTTAGCATAACTCCACTGACTGGAGACAGCTACAATTGAAAGGGCATCTCCAGCTCATCTTTAAAACTTGAGCCTGCCAAGGCGCATCAGGGATTTGGGGCATCTAAGGAAAGGGCAAAGTATAAATGATGGATCTACCATCATCCAGCTTTTTCTGCCAGAATAGAGATGAAGTTGGAGGCACAAGCTTCTAAACACTGTTCCAGTCCTGGATTTTCACAGCATTTGTGGAGTGCCCCTAACTCTTTGTTTTAGAAGAAACTCCCCAGTGACCAACAAGCTGCTGAGATTTCACTGGAGACAGGATTTGGAGCTTAATGAGTACGTATTCAGCAAAGCATGAGCAACTGTAGATTGGAAACTGCATATTGCCTAGTGCACTGCCAGGTGTCAATTGTGATGCTGGTTGTAAATTAATATCATGTCAGAGTAAATAATCTGGTATCTGCTGTCTGAAAAAAATAAAACAACTGACTTCATTAGGAGAGGGTCCATCCCAGGGGAATGCATTTTATACCCTACTACAGGGATTTTTTTTTTATTTGGCTTGGAAGGGAAAAAAATCTTGCTATCTTACAGTGAAAATAACCAAGGAGAACAGATGTACTGAAGCATATAACAGAGATCAACAGAGAGACAGAAGGACAAAATACTAGGAAACACATATTAGCTAGGAAGTTGTCGCATCTGGACTTTTAAGTGTTACAAGATCACAACCATTTGAACGCATGAATGTTCAAAAAACAGTGAAAAAATATTATACTCCAGATTAAATATTTAGAGTCTCTGACTACAAGAAACTCAGGATCAAGGTACTGTCTGATTTGGCTGTCCTCTTTCTCATGAGCTCCCACCCAGGAGTCAACATTCCTTCTCTATAGATCCTTCAAGAATTTATGCCCCCTCAAGTCTTGTGTTCATCTTTTCTGACACCCAGAATCTCAGAAACATTATCAGCAGACATTTCATTGAACTAGATATAAGTCCCAGAGAAAATTCTTTTTTTTTTTTTGACAAGCTGCCTTTTTCTGACTAAGAAAACTGATTAGTGAAAAATCTCTAAGCTGTGCTTTCATCCCATGTGTATCCGTTTTCATGTACACACATAAAACCCATCACTCATTTATTCAGGTCCTTCCACTTCTGATTTAAATCACTAACAGTCTCAGTCTAATAACAGTCCCAGAAAGCTGTCTTTCTTAACTCCTACTAGGTTGTAAAGACCCTATGACTGATGTCCTGATTCTGCAGAATGGTCTTCACCCTGTACCTTCACCTTGCACCTCAATGAAGGTGAGGTTGCACCAAACTGTTCCAAGCGCTCATGAAGATGAAGGCACAATTCTTTGCTCTTGAGGAACCCAGTTACCTCTGTCTTGGTTATCTGGCAAGGAAGAAGAAATGAGATATTTCCAATCTTGCACAAAGCACTTGGAGATGTCTGGGTGCAAGGCTCTTTGGAAACGCAGGCTGTCATCAGCCTTAAAGACTGATTGAGACTGACTGGGAGAAAAACTGCAGCAACAACAGTGAAAAACTTCTCAGTATTCCTTTTCCTTTCTCTCTTTTTTTTTTATTTATTATTTCTTTCACTGCTATGACAGGTAGCGGAAGTGTGCTATAGAGTGTATGTGTTCCTGTGATAAACTAATGCAGTCATGTATAAGGTCTTAATTCGAGACATATCAACTGAGACGGGGATGTATAATTGCTTTGCAAATCCCATTACAAGGGGCAAGCTGAAGCAGGTTCTCTAACAGACTTGCAAAAATAGTGACATCTGATTGAGATTCATTATAAAATAATGCTCCTCAGAGAGGAGAATAACAAGGCAACCCCGTTGCCTACCTGTCCATCGCTCATGGCCATCATGGGAAGGAGAACTGCTGTCCCGCAGGAGATGAGAAGATTACAATGGCTAATGGTGCATGTTCTGAACATCCTTTGAGACTTATTATTGACACTTCCTATAGCTTTTTACAACAACTCCTGCACTGATTCTCACCAAATTATCACCATTTCATTGGAAGCCATGGAAAATACTTAACGTTGCGTTCCTAGAGCAGTAGCAAACACTGCTGTTGGGTTCTTGTATTTCCCACATGTAGGTCAGCCTCTCACTAGTCTTTGTTTTCTTATGACTAAACTGTATTTCCTATGTCTTCTCTGTTTAGATTATCTGTTAAAACATCTGTCAGGAGAGATGCTCTTCTATTTTTGCTATGTCTTGCAGTAAAGGTATTAGAAGCTTATTACTTCCTTAATGTGGTAAGAGCTGAATTATCTGATTTGAGACTGCTATTTTCCTTGGTAATGTCTTGTTAGAGTTCTTGGTAATGTCACATTTAATTGAGCCCTGTAGTTTTATGTTTTATAATGTCATCACACAGAATTTTCATACTGAAAGTGCATCATTTCGTATTCAGCTTTAAATACTTACTTTCAGTGGGAGAGATCGTTTTAATCACTACAGCCTAATCCAGAAAGGCACATTTACAATAGCTAACAGTCCTTTTGGACTGACTGATGGCAACATATTTCATAAATCCAAATTTTTATCTTGGTCTTCCGCAACAAATTTTCCCTGGCCTTGGTACATGGCCCTTCTCATCCTAAACTGCTAAATGGTGGGATCTTTGAGCTCAGCTGTTGCTTGCAAATCAATTAGACATTTCTCCTTCTGGTGGTTGCACTTCATGGCTCTGTGTATACCCCACATTAACTTCAAAATCAGAAATAAATAGTCACTTCTATGATATGAAATAGATTTTCCACCAAACAGAATAGTAGAACTTTTCACTAGCTTTCAATGTATGTTTTATAAGAAGATTAGATTAGACAGCCAGAAATCTCCTTTGACACAGCTACTTGTTTGTAGCAGAAAAGCAGGAAGAGAAAAATGGAAATGTGGATTGCTCGTGTATATGAGCTCTAGTAACTGTGAATAAAAGAAAAAGACAAGAGCAATGGATAGGTTTGGAAGCATGTACATCTTCCTATAGTCAAGGCAAACATTTTCAGAAAAAAAAAAAAAACAGGTTTCCTATTCTGATTAAAAGTTACGAATTAAGCAGTTTCACCTTGGATTCATCTGAGTGAATCTTTGTAGAGCTGTGACTGAACATGGTCCAAGTTTTAAATGAAAGTGAGTGAATGTATTTGTGGATAGTTTTGCATGATTTCAGCTCAAAACCCAAGCAAAATCCCTGTGATTTTTGCCAATTCTTTCTTTCAGGCTTTGGAATTAATTTAAGCTGTATTTGTAGGGCGAGCGTTTACAAAGTTCAAAACTGATTTTGCAGGTTACCATCATCTCTTCTGGACAAGACATGGGGCAAAAAGCTCTCTCCTCCTTAGTCTTGTAAAAATAATAAGTTTTCAAAATATTAAAGCAGAATGGAGATGAAACATCATAGTTGATTACTATTCTGTGCATAGATGACTAAGAACTGCATTACAGGAAGAACAACCAAAAAAATAGTTCCAATGCATCTATGGAACTGCAAATATATAATACATATATATATGTATATATAAATTATTGGCTACTGTAACTGTGTCTGTGCATACATGCATATGTGTATCCCTGTGTGCTTGTTAGTGCTAATTTTATTTTGATTGAAAATTTAACATTTTCAGAGAGAGAATTTTGGGCTTTGATTCTTTAGGAGTTAAGAAGGTTCTGCTTGGGTTCGCCCTCCACCCAAAGAAAGCAGTTTTATTCCATGAAAATATCCCTTCAGTCAAAGAAAATATTTATATCAAAAATCAGTTGTGTGGAAGAATTTTTAACTGGTGATATTTATTACAGCTAGCACAATAATAAAACTCCCACATCAACAGTGCTCGTTAGTTGTTATTACTTAGCTATTGTTTTTATTGCTCCAACTGTGGAGCTTCTGTGGTTGCTTCTGTGTTACAGAAGTGGAGGAATGACAGTCACCCTTGCCATGAGGACTTTCTATTTCAAATAGACAATTCCAAACAAAGACAATAAGATGTTATAGGTAATAGGGAACAGCACAAGGAAATAATGAAGTTAAGCCACTAGCTTGAGGCAGGTCAACATTTTTGAATAGTTCAGTGGAGTATTTTTGGTCTCTGGGCCTTGTTAAGCAATACATGTGACCTAATATTTAACCATGTGTTGGAAGAAGTGTGTTTGAAAAAGAGCCTGTTGGGTCTGGAGGAGAAGAGAAATTACATGTCAGACTGAATCAAAAGAGTGATTATCAGCATAATTATGCCCTTCTCTAGAGATAGGAAACATGATCAGGGGATGCCTATTCTGATAGCCTGGGAAGGAAAATAGGCAAGAGTCATTGACTCATTTTTACTGTAAATGAAGCTTGACAGAGGATATAAGACCTCTCAATATATCAGTGTGAATCACTAGTCCATAACCAGGCTGCTATTAGCTGGTAGCAAAGCTCCCCACTAAATATTCTGGTGCTGCTTTTCTGACAAGTTAAATACAAACGTGGCAAGACTGGAAACCAAACCCTGGCTTCATGGCTAGAAGCAAACCTATCCCAAACTTAATCCCACTCACAATCTCATAAAGATTATTCTCACTCTAGGAAAATGGAAAAGGTAGATGTAGGTAAATCCCAAAGTCTTGCTTTATTTCAAAGAAGATTAGCTTCATTGCTAATATCAGAAAAAGATGAAAGGATTTGATATCAGCCTGTGCTGGACAAAGTCATTGTCTTCTTTATGAATTAGGAGAAGAGCTCATAGGCACTTCACAGGTGAGTGTGGGACTCAAGAAGGTGCAGCCCATACAAGAGGGTTTGCTCTGGGGTATTCTCCAAGAGTTTAGGACCACAGCTGGAGTGACCACACTGTGGTGTTACTGTAGACCTCCAAAGGCCCCATGAGTGATGAGCAAACATAGTCAGTAGAGGGGAAGTGACACTGCTGACTCACATTCTAAGCTTCTCTGCACTTTCAAATTTTGCACTGGGTATTTGTTGCATATTCATACTGTTATCTGTTGACTGTGCATAATGTTATCATCTGATCATCCTGTTGAGCATCCTGTTGGTATCCATACTGTTATTGACTGAGGCCATCTGTTCTGTTGTGTAACCATGTTCTGGCATCGGTCGGCCAGATAATGGGATAAGCCTAGGAAGGTTAAAATCAAGTAAGCCACAAACCTCTGGTATGGATTCAGACACCCCAACACCTGACCTGCAGACAAAACTATCCACCCATCAACAGGGATGCCCCTAATGCCAACTGCCAGGGACAATCTGAATCATCTTCGCTCAGCTTGCGTGTGGTGACAATAATACGGTGAAAATGGATTAGCATTAATACATTCTTACACTTGACAAATGATGATCTCTCTCAGCGCAGCTAACCCTGAAATCCAAAGGAAATGTAGATGCCCCTCTCGTGGTGCATCACAAGAGCTGAGATAAATACATCATTTAGCTTGGATGAGGTGCCTCTTGGTTAGGTGCCAAAGAGTAGTGCAACATATATATATAAATATTTTCAATAAGCAAAATACTTAGTCAGGATCTCAATTATTCCTCTGTTACCAGCCCTGCTGGTGGAAAATAGTATGTCTCAATCAATAAATAAAAAAGAAATGAGAACTAGAAAAGATTAATTATATAGAATTGGAACATATATTGATTCATATAAGTTCCTTATTTTAATAGGCAGTCAGCCAGCACTATAACATTTCCAGCAAACATGTCTGGCTTTAATTTATTAATTTCTTAATAGTCTCTAATAAAGATTCAAAACAATCAAACCCTTACTACTTCAAAATGATTAGTTTTAGAAATGAGTGATTTTGATTGTCTTGAGAGTGAACAAATCCAACTGAAATTCAGGAATTTACTCATATAGAATTCCAAGTGTCATTTGGTGTCTTTTTTCCTTTTTGGGGGTGGGGGAAGGGTGCGGGGAGAGGGTGGAGAGCAGACTTGGTTGTTTGTTTGATGGAAAAGAAAGGGGGAAGTAACTAAAAAAAAAAAGTAGATAGGAGTAAACAGCAGGTGAGTGAAATAAAAAGATATAAAAGACTTTGTGTGGAAAGAAAAAAACATAAAGACTCAGAATAGAGTTTATAGTCAATATTTGACAGTCCATGTACCTTCAAAATATGCTTAAATGACACAGGAATGTTCTCAGTCCTGCTTTATTAAATTAAATAGGTAGGCAGGAGTGTGTTTTTAAAGATTTTTAAAGATATTTATGTCCTTTGTCCCTATAAAGTCACTGAAAATTTAGAAGCTTGCATATGCTTATTATGGTCTTCATATCTTTCAAGAAGATACAGTTTTTTATCACTTCTTCAGTTTGATTTTTTTTCTTGTCATCTTTGAAACTGAATCTCCATTAAATTTCCACAAACAATTTTGTTCTTGCAGGTTTCAGCTTACAAAATCTGTATTAAAAAAAAAAAGTTGCAATGACCCCTCAAAAAAAACTCACAGACAAAGGAAATGAAAAATAGAATCATGACACTCTACACACGCACACAGACACACACACACAGATACATACACACACAGACACACACACAGACACACACACAAAAAAGGCACCAGAACACTTTAAAATGCACTCATTTTCCACAAGTCAAAGAAACCGAAAACAAGTTAAACTGGTTCTAGAATTTCTGGAATTTTGTTGAATCAGAGCCAAATGTAAAAGAACATGCAAAATAGTAGACTGGTGATTCCCTAACTGTAATCTAACTAATGATACATAAATCAACTCTAAGTGGTCCCCAGTTGGTCTGTGGAAACTTGTAATTTCAAAAGTGTATAATTTTGAGGGCTGGTGGTGTTTTCTGGACCTTAAGAGTTGGGAATGACTGTATTCAGGGCGTTAATGAATGTGCATTCTGAGATGAGATCAAGTGAAATAAAATGGAATAGGAGAGAGATAGTAAAAATGACTTAGAGTGGGATGCTTTACATCCAGAGGCCAGCTATACGTGGTGTCCACTTTCTCCAAACATTCCTCCTGCATCAGGAGATCTTACTATTCATTATCTTCCAGGACCCTTCCACTCTACCATTTTACACAGTGTTTGCTAAAGACAGCTAGAGTCTCAAATACGAAAAAATCATTTCATAAACACTAAATGATATTTTGGTAAAATGACTTCCTCAATATCACACGAAACAAGCACACTATAAACCACCTGTGATAACCAACCTTTTGAAGTCAGTGAAGCCAATTGGTTAAGTACATGCTTGAATCAGGACCTTACTCTTATGTATAATTATTTCCAGACTTTCATTCCTGTGGACATTCGATTCTAGTTTAACAATGGGACTCTGTTGTACGCAGGCATAAAAATTGTTTTCAGCTACTGATGCTTCATAAAAAAGAAGAATGATAATATCTGTGGTAGGAAAGTAATGACAGGTATAGTAACATTGTGACTCAGAGGGCAAGGAAGAGAGAGGAAGAGAAACAAGGTTAGAACAAGGTTCAAACTTTTTTTTTTTTTTTTTTTTTTTTTTTTTGAGAATAGGAGACTGATGTTCCCTGTAGTGAGTTTCACTGAGGGTATCTGTCCTAAAATGGTAAAGGTAGCACCAAAGATACTCCTTTAATCTGGACAATGCCTTATGCTGGGAGCTCAGTCCTTGACTCAGATGTAGCTATAGCCGTAGCTATTATCTAAATTTTGTATATTCTGAAGGTTCACATAGGTACATGGAATCTTCCCATTTAAATACAACCTGAAATTTAGAGGAAGGAAGTCTCTGCTCATTTGTGACCATCACAGGGAGAACAAAGTTATTCAGCATCTACAGAAAAATGTTCTATCTTAAGCCATCAGATTTTCTTTGCTAAGTATCCCAAATAGCAAACTCCATTGCATCAAGCCTATCTATACCAGTTACCAAACAAAGGTCTGCTGTTATTCATTTTAAGCACCAGTTTGGTACCATTTCTTAGTGGACATCCTCATAGATAGACTACTTGCTAACAGATGCAATTGGTTCTTTAATGTGCACCATCCAGTTTTAATTTGCGCGCTTACCTTCATCAATTATCTTTATGCAGCTAATTCACAGATGCAATAACCCGTGTATTATTTCACTGAACCTAAAGATCCATTTATGCTAGTCACACTGCCTAGTATTCACCATAGAGGAAATATGACTTGGTAGGGGTGGCTTTTGTTTGTCTGTTACAAGTGTTATTATTGGAATCATTTAGGTCTCCATTGGAAGAATTTAATCTTTTCCAAAAATAAAGGATATGGCGAGGAAAAAAAAAATAGTCCTAATTAGTGACTATTTCTGGACAGTTCACAGTAATAATCCTCATTTAAGTTCTATTTAGGGCATGGTCAGGATTTAGTATTTTTGAGCATAAAAAGAGAGCTTTTAAACAGGAAGACAAAGGATTTGAGTAGCCTCTATTGCAAAACCAAAACAAAACAAAAGTGAAAATGAAGAAGAATTGATTGATGTTGATAGAAAATGAAGAAGAAATAATAATAATAATAATAATAATAATAATAATAATAATAATAATAATAGTACAGACTGTGACACCAATCATATCAGGTCATTCTAAATGTCCACATAGTTCAAAAGGGTGTTGCTAAATGGTGGCCACTAGTGGACACTTACGAAAATGAGGACTAAAAGCCGCTATTAGTTGCCCAGATCAAAGATGTCAGGTCAAGATGTGAAACCTTCATCCCTGGAAGTTTTCTGGACTCAGCTTGGCAGGCCACAGCTGACTTTGTATGGGCAGTAGTCCCACCAATGTGACTGGCTGGACTAGATGAGGTCCTTCCCACCAACAGTTCTTGAATCGTGACATGATACTTTGCCTGTGTATGCCCCCACCTCTGAGTGATTTATTGTAGCTCAAGGATTTCTTGAGCCAAAGGCAATATATTCTTATTTAAAGCCTTTAATGAGTTTTTCTCAGTGTTGAAGATGAGAAGTAATAACACAAGCATTCAATCTTCAAAACACAGTCAAATGTTTTCCACAGCATTTCTACTATGAGAAGATCTGGCCTTTGAACCTAGACAAGCATGATGGAAGAATAAGGTTCTCCAGGCCTTTTTCCACTTTCTTTCATGCTTCAAAACACATAGTTCCCAAATGTTTGCTCTGTGCTCCAAGCATATTTCCCAGTAGTCAGGGATTGCAAGTGACACTTTCTCTGATAACCTGAGGGGGTGTGAGGGAGCTGCATGACAAGGCACTAGGAGTTTTTGCATTTATGTTCTGTCACTTTCTTATTATTATTATTTCACTTCCATTGCAACAATAAGTAATTAACTGTCACCAGTATCACTCCCCTAGGGTAACTTGTTTCACAAAGTTGCTATCCTACTGCATCCCACTTGCAAAACAATGTAAGAATTCGTGGTGGTTACCAGCTTCCCTTTTGTATTAATTCTGTTCTTATTTGTGGCTCAAGCCATTATTGCTCACTCCAGGTCTGGAGGCAGGAGGAAGCAATTAGCTGCCGTCAAGCACATGGGAAGGAAATTCATGTTGTCACCACTGACAAATGGAAGAAGACATTTTCTCAGCCACAAATTGATTTAAGTTCCACATATGCTCTTCATGTCTCACAGGTCCACCTGGAGGATGAACTGAAGGCTGGAGTGTCATTGGGATTATCGAGCCAGTATCAGGGCTGCACTGCACAAACATCTGTACAAGCACACATACTCTAGCATATATCAACATTTGTGATTTTTTTATAACTATTATTATTTTGTTTGCACAGTGGCAGGCATACTTTTGTCATGGGGAGAGGCCTTGTGTTGATTGCAGTGAAGTGACTCCATCATACATTCAGTCTCCCAAAATTTAAATGTTGTGTCACTGCTGTTTACAGGTCTTAATTTTCTCATGCTCCAGAAGTTTCTCTTTGACTGCTGAATCACGAACTTTATGGAGGTAGTTTTGTCATGCCCAAGTCCCTTATAAATAGATCTTGCTATTAGCAGACCAGAAAAAAAAATACAAAAAGCCTGTCAGCCCAAGCATAGTCTTAGTAAAGATCATCTTCTACTCACACCCAACCCTAAGGGCTTTATCAGGCTACCAAATATGCTAACTACCCAAAATTCCCACTTTTTGTCCTACTTCTTCTAGCCAACTGACATGTCACTCCCTTCTCTTTTCTGATCTTGGTCATGGCATCTATGAGAATCCTAACAGCAGATAGCAGCTTCTACTGATACCAGTAATGATTGTCTTCCTGGTACCTGGTGCCCACTGTCTGTCATACCCACCTGCTGTGTTATGTTTCATCTTTAAGCTATAAACTCTTTGGGGTTGGATCTCCTTTGAAATGTATTTCTGCAAGGCCAAACACAGTAAACTTTTACTTTTAAAGTCCCAAGCTGGTGTCATTTGATATATGGAGAAGAATAAATAACAATAAACTTTTTTTTTTTTCCTAAACAGTGAGAAAACCAATATCGGGGTGAGTAATATTCTTAGGGAGGTATGAGCCTGTTCTAACCCTGATAGAATTTATGACTTATAAGAGGCTAATAACTTTTTTGTAATTTTCAAAATACAAAAGGCTATTCCAGCTGGAAATAAAATATTAAGTGGAGTGGGCACAGCAGCTGAACTGGGGCATTAGTCACACCTGGTACCTAAGATTTTGTCTTTCTTCCCCAACAATATGAGAATGTTGGACACATTCAGTATGTGATATCTATTTCCCCAGTTGCTCTTTAATAACTATTGCTATATAGCTTTTTTTCTCTGGATAGAAAGAGTAATTCTCCTGTCCATCACACAAGATGTAACTGCATGTAGAGAAAATAAAAGCATTGGTATTACAGATACATCTTTTGTTGCACTTATTTCCTTCAGTGTCAGTTCTCCTTTCACTATATCCCTCAGTACCAAGTGCTAGTATTAAATAAGCATTTAAATCTTAGATGGAAACTAAATATCTCGACTTTTGCAATGCCACAGCAGTTACTGCTCATTCCACCTCTTGTCATCATACCTGACTGAAATAAAGTGGTTTGAGATGGCACCAGTCCTCTAAATAGTAGTTGTCTCACAAGAATTAAAGTTATAAAAACCAAAACACTGCAGCCCAAAACAAGCACATTCTGGGTTAGGATGATGAGTGTTGTGAGAAAATAAGAACTGGCTGTGAAAAGCAAATTGGAGATGAACATGCACTACAAACATGTCAAAGCATCAACATTAAGTTCAGCATTGGGGGCTCAAAAACATGGCTGGAATCTTTTCACCAACTACAAACACACAAAAGCAACAAAATATGTAAATCAATAAACCAAATGAATTTCACATGAAAAAGTAAAAAAAGAAAAAGAACAGGTCTTTGGAAAGAATGACTAGCAAAGGAGCAAAGGAAACTACACACACGAAAGATACAACCTGCATTTTAGTTAACTTTTCTAAAATTGAAAATATACTGCAAATAATTGTCATTTTTTTCTTCTTCCATCACCAAATAAGGAATAAATTCTCTTTCTTGATCCCAGTGTAATTCTACAAACACACAGGTTTTGTTGGAGGTGTTTCTGTATGGAGTGTAAAGTAAATGCAGAGTAAGGAATCAGAAAACTCTAAGAGTAAAGATATCTGATAGTAAGAAAATATTTTTAAATAAAAATACCTGATTAGTACCTTCACCTTTAAGAACCTACACAGCAGATTAATGAGTTACTGTTTATCTGTTGGGCCTTCTTTGGTGTTTTTTATTAATGGACAACTTGCTGGCTACATATGTAAAAATCCATGAGTTTGGTGAAATTATCTTAGGACTTACAACACCCATAACTCCAGGAAAGATAGATAGAGAGAAAAATGTTATGTTTTCAGTTTACTGAGAATGCAATAGAGACAAAGCCATGACTGGTGCTTCGGCTGCAACCTCACAGCAAAGAAAACATAGAAATACCTCTCACACCCTTTTTCCTGGCTTCTGCTTTTTTCCTGTTGTGCTGATCTCATTATGGTGGCCACAGTCCTGAACAGCATCGCAAGGTGGAGCTGGCAGGGAGCACAAGTAGGATAGAGACAGGCACAGTAAGGAGATGCTATTCTCCTATGTATATCTAAGTACAGAGGTGTGCATCACTGATGGAAACTGCCATCCTTCGTGCTCAGGCCTGGATAATATAATATTGTAATGAAAAATATGACACTTAAGCTGAGATGTCATCTTGGGATGGGTCAATGAGGTGTTTTCCTTATTATTTTATACTTATTTTAATATAAATTTATATATTAAGTCCTGAAAGCTGAGTTTGCCTCTTCATAAGATTTTGCAGAGTCTCACTTTACAGGAAGATACAGGAAGAGATCATGCATTTCCTATGCTACTGCAAATAACTCCACTTAAATATTCATCTGCAGACATGGACTAGTACAAATATATTATACAAAGATTGCTTGTGATTCATTAGAACTTATTTGATCCTAGAACTCGGTTAAAAATACCCCTTTTTCTTTTTCCAAAATACTTTTTTTTTTCTATAGTGTGGAAAAAATAATAAAGTCAAAGCCATCCTGTGCAATATATCTTTACGACCTGTATTCACAGGAGTTTTGGTCTAGTGTGAAGGAAATCAATATGAGTTTTTTTATCAATGGCATTATGTGCTGGATCAGGCCTGCAAAATATTATGCGTCTACATAAATGCATTACAGGCACTCTATTCCCACTTCTTTAATAAATAGCTGCAGTGGTATCATTGCCTTTTAGAAAGCAGCATAGCATATCAGAGTGAAAGACTTCTGCTTTCTGGTCATACTCATCTAAGCATAAACACTTGTAATTTCATGATTTTCTTTTGGTTGCTTGTTTTTCTTAATTTCCTCAGTCCAGCCGTATACTGAAACTTTGCTCCCAAGTACATTCCCCCTTTCATAACACCATTGCTCTTGTTGCACTGTTGTTACTCATTGAGGAACATCCTGGATGTCTTGGCATCACCTAGACTGCAGTTTCCCTTTTGCAGCAGATTCATTTTCTTCGTCTAAGCTGCCACATAAAACTCTCCTGAACTTCTTTAATTCCAGTGGAAATTTCAAGGTTCTGGGGTGTATTCCTCTCCTGGTATAAAACTAATAAATATCATAACAGAGTAATGTGAGCTTTAGAAGAAAGTGCTCATTAACAGGGTTTGTCCTAAGTCTGTGTGTCCTAAATGCACAGGTTTTAAGTTTTGGGAAGTTATTGTTGCGTAGTTGTCAAGGGAATTTGGGAAGAACAGGGAAAAAGGAAGTATGGGTTAAGAAGGAAAAACTTGGTTGAGGACAAGGATTCAACTTTAATACAAGAAACCTTCACTATGGGTACACGACATAAGTACCATCCATTAGGTTACAGGAACCTAACTGATTTAATTCGGCTTTTGATTTAATTGTTGATTTTTTTGACTTAAACTTTTGCTTGTTGCTGGCCATGTGGTGCAGAACAAAACTTGCCACAGAGCTGAGATAGCTTTTCACAAGCTAGATGAATTAGGACCTGTTCTGTGTCACAAGATGACAGAAAATAAATAAATAAATAAATAAATGTCCTGATAAACAATTAGAGCGTGAATTTACCAATAAGCAGTCATTACAAGCAAATTCATTGTCTGAGGATTTCCCAGAGGAATTTTACTGGGGGAAAAAAAAAAAAAAAAGATTAAATAAAAAGGTGAATGGAGCTCTATAATCTTGCTGGACTCACAGAAGTACTGAAAATCTCTAAAAAGCTTTTTTTTTTTTTTTTTTTTTTTTTTAACAGAAGAGCGGAAAGAAAAAGAACTAACCCACTTTTAAACTTTGAGGAATGATTTTTCAAGAACCCCGTTGCCAGTCTCTTTTTTGTGTGTGTTCCCTGACCTCGCCATTAATAACATTTACTACCATTTTGAAATATGGCTTGGTCAGTAAGTGAAACGATAAATAAGCGCATCCTCATGTGCACACCCACACACCCCCTCATCCTGCCCCTGGCTCCAAATACAGTATGTTAGAATACAGTATATTAGCTCTGAAGCCATCATTTCTGCTTTGCATAATTGACATCATTATCTGTCAGGTTGCAGGGCTCAGGTTTGCAGTTGTTATGAGATCATTAGAAGAAGGGTTGTAATAAGTTCAGAAGGCCAATGGGCTGCATGCTAATCGCTGGAGAGCAGAGCATGGAGAGGGGCCTCAGGGAGGAAGTATTGAAGCAGCTAGAGGATTTTTAATGACCAAATCAGGTTAGGAAAATCACCACCTGTGCCTCAGTGAACAGGATAATTTCAGCTTGGAGTCAGATTGAGTGCAAAATGGATTTGTAATGACTTTGATGTTTCTCACCATTCTTGTTTGAAATATATATATAAATAAATATATATTTTATGGAGAAGGAGGGAGGCAGGAGAGGACTGCCAATCTTCAGAGCAGAACAGCAGAAAATAAAAAAGGAAAAAAAGTCAGAAAATCTTAACATAAAGCTTTTGAAAGAAAACAACAAACAACAATGACCTATGCTAGCTAAATGATGACCAGAGGCTTTGCAGATCTCATGAAACATCAGCCATTTCAAAAGTGAGCGAAAACAGTTCTGTGAGGCAAGATTAATCCCAGTGAATTGTAGGCACCTATAAATGAGACATACTTAAGCTTTCTCACTAATCAATGGCGAGAGGAAAGCACCACCTGCAGATGATTCAGCTCATCGTAAAGTATGTGTCTAAGGTAAATGGATATGTAACTTCTCTGGGAAAGATTGCTTTTCTCCACTCAGTGTGGAGAGAACAAAAATGAGTAGCTAAACTAATTATTTAACACCTATTTCTCAATCCAGGAGTTAAATGACTTCAGTCATGGTCTACTCCAGTAGACAAAGAGAAACTCATTCTGCCTTTGGGCTTATGAATTGAACTCAGTAGTTCGTCTCTGGGCGATGGATGCTCCTGTCCTTTATCTTGCCCATCTAGTTGTCCACAAATACTATATTGTCGCCTTCCACTTTTGGAAAATATCTGCATAACATTTTCCTGGAAGACTGGAATTCACACTGCCTACACTCTCAGTAGGTGTTGCAGAAAACACTAAGCACAAGTTGAAATAAAATATCTTTCATCAGCACTTGGTAGTTTGGACTAGACACAACATTATTTGCATCCACAGAGCTTCAAGTTATCATGGAGCACAGACAGAGAAAATTTCCATCTGCCGCAGATGCAAGTAGAGTGAGCTCATGTCTGCTCAGAGGGCAGGAGCCTGTGTAGGTGGATCCTGCGTCTGGCTTATCTATTAGATAATAAATTAATCACAGCAAGAGCATTCTCCTCTTTGCATGTTTGTATAGCTCTCAGCACAGGAAATTATGGGTTCAGTTGGGGTCTGGAAAAGCCACTCCATTATGAAAACTAAAATTTAGAGTGAGTGCATTGTCATCCATATCTTCATTAAATAAGTAAATGGAGCCCATTAAAGCCAAGGTGAAAAATATCCAACAGATACACTTCTAATGGAAAGATAATTTAATTGAAAAATAATTTGTTCACAATATTTTCCTATGCACTATTTTATTAGGTCCTATTACCAGGAACCCATTTAGTGTGCAGCCTTGGAAATATTATAGGAAGGGGAAAATTTAGGTTACATGAATGAATAACATGTGAGATGAAGGAATATCCTTATGTTGATACCCCTTGGGTTAAATGAGGTAGGGAATTAAAATGATATTTTAAAACACAGATAAGGGTATGGACACTGACTGAGAAAAAGGTATTGCCAGGATTTTTTTTTTTTTTTTTTGTCTTTCTTTGTGTCAGACGGTTCTTTCTCTATCAAGGGAGGTTGTTTACTTAGAGCCTTTTTTTTTTCCTCTCTCTCTCTTTCTCTTTCCCCCCTTTTTTTTTCTTTTCCTTTTCTTTTTCTTCTTCCCCTCTCCTTAGAGAAAACTTTGACTTTACTATGAAACGCTGCCATCCGCAAAAGGGGTTGTTTAAAGCAGGAGACAGATACCAGTTCTCTTACACTACGAATAAGATCAGTTTCCTGGTTTCTTTTGCTCAAAAAAAAAAAAAAAAAAAGGTTTTAGGCCATAAAAGAGAAAGTCATGCAGAATGAATCAATAATGGCCCCACCCATTTTCAAGGAAAGTTGATTTTTTTTTCCTGTTTTTTTTTTCCAAATTAAAATATACATTAATATATTCCTACTAGTTAGAAGAGTTAGATCATCATCAGATTCCCTTTTAAACAGACTCTGAGAGCTGTTGAATCAGGTAAATTCTATTGCTATTTGGTGAGCACAGTCACCAAAAAGCGCAGCATTTATTTCCTAGTACTGAGGTGGCTTCAGTGTTTTGTTGCTGTCTTATATTCATGCATGTTATATCTCTGGAGAGTTAACACATTTTCTGTCTGTGTGACTCCCCAGATAACCCTGCAGATGCTCAGCTGCGCCTAGTGCCAATGTGAGTTTCATCTCAGCAACCTGAACTGTTAACCTGCTCCTCTGAACTCCTTCTGTAGTCAGTGAAGAAAAACAAGCTTTTTCCAAAAATAGTCCTGACTTAGACAGGATCAATCATCCTTTTGAAGACAGATATTTCTATCTGCTGATTTACACATCTGCTGATGTCATCCAGCTCAAGTGCAAGAAACTAGAATTAGGTGAGGTCTCAAATACATTACTCTTTATAACAACAAGATTTTAAGTTGAGTAAACGTGGCCTTTTAACTGCAACTTCATGTCAGCTGAATATTCATAAGCCACAGGTTGAGCTGAGGTTTGTTCTCTTTTGTTATTTCCTGATTGAGCCTCTTCATCTCAGAATCAGTTTTTTTTATGCACTGTCTTTAGTCAGCATTAACTAACAGCAGCAGAATTTCCAAGGAACCTGCGGCAGGCTGCAATGCTAAGGAGCTGCTCCCCTCGAACCTAACATAAATAAGAAAACAGCTCTGTAATTACAAGATTAACAGGCTGAAAAATTTATTTAATGTCTGCAGTATAAGATATGAAATACATGCTAAAATGACCACAGTCCACTTTAATGAAGAAAGCTTGCCTCACTAGGACTGATGATATTGCTCCTAGCACTCATGTAGAGAAGTTTGCCTCTCAAACATATCCAAGTGTTTCTGCAAAGACCAAATTTCTGTTAATTCCTCGTCTAATTTGTGAATCATCTTGGTCCTGATGCTTGTGTCAAGAACTCCATGTAAGCCACCTTCTGCAAATACACAGATAATGTCCATACTGAGATTTGTTCATAACTAGATGCTCGCTTAGAGCATCAGATGAGAACAGATATTCACTGGAAATTTTTTTTAAGTATAGGGTTTGTTTCAGTTATTTCTAAACATCCCAGCTACTGTCATAGTCTGCAGTCTCAAGTACACAGAAAGGTGCTCCCTTTTGCTGGTACCATTGAATGTTCTCACAGCTACTGCTGCTCTGGGTGTCTATGTGCCTGAATTCAGCTGATAGCTCTGCTGCTTGTTTGGGCTTTTGATTTGCTGCTTCCTTTATCCATACGGTAATTTCTGCCATGCTTGTAGAAGATCAGCACACTGTTCTGGAAAACTGTCCACTGTTTTGGACAAAATGCATCACACTTACTCATACGGAGGAGTGCTTTATTGTGTAGTCCCACTGGATTTACTGACTTATCTGAGTAAATTGATATTAATGGAAGTGAAACAAGTAACAGGACATGGTCTATGATCAACATTTGTAGACTGTGTAACAATTTAAATTCTTTCTTTTTCCGCCTTCATTTTAAATGAGATGTTTGTATAACTTAATTAAAAAAGCACAGGAAGTCTTATATTTTACTGGAAGATTTTTTTTTCCCCTTAATGAGGGCTATGGTTTCCACTGATGACTGTGGAAACCATCATATCCTGCTGTTGATGATTCTCCCTTCCTAGCCTTTGACCTGCTCAAACAGAGCATAAATCTAATAACTGCAGTCTGCGGGGTTATTATTTTTCTTTGAAAAATCAGTTTTCTACAGAATTGGGCAAACATTCACCTTTCTGTTGGCAAGTGTGGGCTTGTTAGGTAACCTTTCTTGATACGTGAATATTATACTGCTAATTGGATCTACTTTAATATTTAGCTTTGCCAACATATGCATGAAAGTATCAAAGGTATCACAGAGAAGATATTATAGCTGCTAAATTATCTCCTTCAGACATTATCACCCTTTTTTCCTTTCTTTTATCATAGTGAAACAATATATCAATGTTTTTTATTTTTTTTTTGCTGTTAAAATTGAATCTGTGAGACTAAATACTGCCTTTGGTTATAAATACAGTACTACAGCTTTTGGGGACCTAGTGGCATTTATTGATTAAAACTTTATGTAAGTTTTTATTCTACAATTGGAGAAGCCATCTTGGATCAATTTATGCCTAGTAAATCCATTGTGTATTGATTCCTTCTGAGTAGATGGTCCCTCCCTGTTATTTACAGAAAGAAGACTAAGTTGCAGAATTTTAAAGTACACTTACTAATAGAGTAAAAATGCACACACGTATATATACGTATATATCTAATATATTTTAGAGTAGCTCACTTCCTGTTTCTTCTTCTTAATATATGGTCTTCAAGATAACACATAGATATTTTGTACTGGCACAATATTCACTACACAATTTCTTGGGAGTCTGGGAAGGTCTGTGTCAACATATATGTACCAAGAATGTCTTGGTGCAGGACTGATCAGAGGCTTGCAATATTCATTCTTGGGCAATATTCTCTGCATAGCCCAGTAGCTTCGCACTGAGAAAAGGCAGCATATGCGAACACAATTTAGAGGTGAGTTATAAGGGAAACTGCTTGCATATCCACAATCTAGAGTAGAAAAGTTGTATTGGATTACTGTGGATAACAGGGAAGGTGAAAGGAGTTTGACCAGCTCCTTAGTTCCTACCAAAGGCTCTGAGATGGACTTAGGCCATCACTTCCAGAAACATAGACTGAAAGGATCTTAATTAAAATTAATTCAGTGGAGAAAAACAAATGAACAAACAAGCAAACAAAAAATAATAAAACAGTAGCCTAATCCGAATGCAAGAGAAATGCCTTGAGTTGCACAACAATTAGATCTATCTATCTGAACCACCATCAAACCTGATTAGCACTTGTTCTCTAACACTTGGTATTTATTAGTAATATATGGTTCAAAGGTCCTGCCTAGAGAAAACAGGAGGGAGAAAATAGGGCTTGTTGACCACGGCTTGCTGACCACAATTCTCTATTCAGTAATGTCTAAGAATATTGGACCTCGCCATATTTATCTTAACTTGAAAAATTACATATTCCATTCAAACACCTTAACTAAATATCTAATCCTCTCCTTGTGTCTTATATTTGAAATGACTAACAATGTCTTTTGGACAGATTTATGCCTAAGTCATTTTTATTCTTTTCTTCCCCATCCCACAGAACATATCTGCATTATGCCTCTTCTTTCTGAAAACGCAAAACAAATTAGAAGAAAGATCAATCAATCAACAGCACTCCACTCTGTGGACACCAGAGGCCATATATATATATATGTATATATTCTTTTTTTTTTTTTATTGAATCAGAGCCTTGGACAGGATTATATTTCTTCTCTGAAAGCTAAGGTTTTAACATATTGGAAAATCACAGTAATTGAATGCATAGAACACAACACAGTACCATCTGACATTACAAACAATAACATTAATTTTCCCAGTTTTTCTTGGGAAAATGTTCAGGTGGCAGAAGGCAATTTCAAGGAGAAAGTTTTATTACTCAAACAAGTTTGAGAATTATAGAAGTTTCCTAATGACTCTAACACAGAAAGCCATCTTAATAAATGTCTGAAATGAACACTAACACTTTTGATTCTATTTTAAACTCTAATCACAGCTGCCAAGGACAAAGTTGCTCCTCCATTCTGCATCATTTTACCAAGAGCTCCAGCATCCAAAAATGGAGCTAGAATTGTTATCATTCAAGATTCAGGTAGGGCTGGGATTCTAGGCATGATCAGGACTTAATTAGGCTAGGTAGTGTACAACTACATAATAAAAGACAGTCCAAACTTACCTTCTGAGCAGTTGAGACTACCAAAGCATGGGAGGGGAGATCAGGACACAGAATTATTCAAGCATCAGTAATGGAGCTGGAATTGCTTCAGGTCATAACAAATCCTAGGTTCCACGAAGTATTGTTGGAGAAAATGGAATTTCTGCTCCATCAGAAATCAAATGGTCTCTCAATTTGATCATAGTGTCTCAAATGTCAAATCTCACCTTTTTCTCTACCTCTGAGAAAGGAACTTAGACTGTCACAAGGTGTATATCTCCGTTAGTGATCAGTTTTCATATATTTTGAGAAGGAACAAGAACATAGGAAGGAACATAAGAAGGATAAGAAGAGCAATGAAATGTTTGCCTAATACATTGCCTACCCTCATTCAGAGGTACTATTATTCACCATTATTCTGCTGTCCTTGGTTTTCAACTTTTATGTTCATATCATCAAATAGATGCAGATGGTTACCACAACAGGAAGATACTTATGAAATATGAAAATACATATTGGGGTTGGAAATGTCCAAAATAACTTTTACTGACAAACTAACACTTGTAATAAAGAACATTGTAAGTTTATCTATGCTAGGTCAAGTTTTGCTATGAAGCAGAAATTAAATAAAATTTGGGATTCTGCAGGATTATCCTGATCCACACTGTTCTACCCCCCAAATAAAAAAAAAATAAAAAAAAGAGAGAAGAAGAGGAAAAAAAGTGTTGACTATGCATCACCAGCTAAATACTTAGCACACATGACTAGGCACAACCTTTCTGTTCAAACACATGCTTTTGTCAACCGTGACAATAGAAGATGTTAAGCTGTAGTGTTTGATATATATTCCACATGCTTAGTGAACTGGATATGACCCATTTTACTTTCCAATGAAGTAAGCGATCCTGAACACACATTCATTTTTGGTAATTGCTTTTTCTTTTTCTTTTTTTTTTTCCCTTCTGCATTGCAATGTTGGGTGGAATATTTTGTTTTTATTTTCTTGTTTCTATGCCAGACTTTATACAGCCTTCTAAATGCATTTGCCTCTCTGCTCAACTTGAGCTTTTGATAGTATTCAAGTTGAGGCTACTAAGTGGACAGAGCGGTTATCATGACCAAATATGATCAAGTGAACACCCATGGAGCTAATGACTATTTGAGGGAACATCCTGCTAGATATAAATCTAACATTCTTACTCATAGGGATGAGGGATGATTCAATAACAGGTTTCATAATAAAATAAATTTTAAAAAAAATGCAGTCAGAAGAGACAAAATAACAAAGTCTAACCAGTCAAACTACCTTCTTATAAATGCAACCTTGACAGAGATAAGGAGACCATGCAATCAATCCTCTTCTACCTGACTGGAAGCAAGATCACAATTGATAGTTATAAGTATGTTAAATTGCGTGTTTTTCTCTCCATTAAATTTCATCTTCAACTATGCCGTTCAGAGTTTTGATGGTGCTTTTGAATCCCACCCAGTGGGATTGAATTTGGATTCACTAGAAAGTGAAGTGGGGAGGAAATTTCCTATAGCAGGAGTTATGTCTCAAGACCTAAGACCCACATCCTTGGCTATTTCTATAAATTATGACAGGAGGAAACTATTTTGCCTTTTCATTTGTCTTCCTTCCTTCCTTCCTTCCTTCCTTCCTTCCTTCCTTCCTTCCTTCCTTCCTTCCTTCCTTCCTTCCTTCCTTCCTTTTTCTTGCAATAACTCTGCCGCTTTGGGAGTTTTTTGTCCAGTCTTCTAAAAATCTTACACAGTAAATTTTTGTGTTACAATAGAAAAAAACCTCTCTTTTCCTTCTTTTTTAACTTTGCGTGAAAGCTTCAAGGTTAAGTTCATATAATAATTAAAATCACATTTTATGCATATTATGCACTTATAAAACATTGGAGAGAGGAAAAGCGTAGGAATCATTTCACCTGCCTCCACTTAATAGCTCTCTGTAATACTATATAAAAATCCTGTAGGCAATGGAATCTGAAAAATAAATTGCATTGCCACAGTATTTGGATTCTGGCCATAACATTGAAATCCTGGCTGTATTTTTTTGTTGTGAGCGCAAGGTTCTGTAGTGACAGCTTGTGATTTAGATCTTACTTTGGCTTTGCATTTCGTGCAAAATATGACACTTTGGCAGATAGTGCCTCCAGTCCAAAAGAGCCAGATTTCTAGCCAAATTGTAGCCCAATGTGATCCAGAAGTATTTTTAACATTTCACCTGAAAGAAAACAAATATCCTAAAAGAAATTCTCTAAAATTCAGGCAGGTCAAGAAATCCTTTTAAAGAGCAAAGATTATCAGACACTTCTTAAAAACACAATTGTTTGATTTTCATCACCACATGATTGATTCACCCTAAGGTCTCAAGCCAGCATCTCTAGGAGTTCAGCTTTTTTTTTTTTTTTTTTGAAGTGATATGAAATGGAAAGTCATCCCCTTTCTATGCACAGCATCAGTTACAAACACCAAATCCCAGAAAGGAGTTCAAGGATAATGAAAGTGACAAGTCTGACTGAAGAAGAAGATACATTCCATAATGTTCCATAGAGGTAATCTTGATGTCTTGATCTACTCACTAAGGAAACAAAAAAATAAAATCCTCCTTTGTGAGACATAGGCGTCTAACAACCTAAGAAAGGCTATTATCCCTATTATATATGGGGAATTGAGGACAGCGGAAGTTCCTGAGTGCTCAAAAACTACCCAAAATGGGGCTTCAACAGTGTAGTAACTAATTTGCACTGTTGCGATCTTTTGTATTACTCTGCCCTCTTGATGCTTCCTCCGTCAGCCTGACATGTTGATGAAGCAAACTCTCTTTCATGCTCACTCTCCAGAGTCCCAAAACTAAGATTTTCAGATACTACCACTACTATTTCCTCTGATCATCATTTAAAGAGAAAAACTTTCTGATCAGGAATGTCTTTTCAGGAGATGATTCTTGATCACAACTAGGCAGAAGCCTCCATTATGTAAATCCACTTTGAATACGTAAACTCCAGGAAAGTAAATCTACTTTCTTACATTGTACCTAGATGATCTGCAGTCAGAGAAAAGTCTTTCTGAATTCTTCTTTTATTCTGGGGAACTTAATGCCAACTTAATATTTGCCAACTTTTGTTTTGGCTAAGTACCTGTCTGTGCTGTGCTGGCCAGTTATTAATGTTTCTGGTCAAAAATAAAATCTACAGTGAAGCAAGAAATGGAAATTGTGTACTGTATTGGAGATACTCCAAACATGAGTTACAGTTTTATCACCTACACCATACATTGCCTCTGAGTAATGGTGGGGACAATAATCCACCAACTGACCTAAACTTTCTGCATCGTCAGGTTTTGAACATTTTCCACCTAGAATCAAAGAAGGGGTTATTCACTATCAAACTGCTGGTGCTTTTGTACTTTGAGGTTGACAAATAAGGCTCGGACTTGGAATATAAACTTCATGGAACATGCGTTAGTTGTGCCATGGATTTTAAAGAAGCTACCCAGAGATCTGGAATGAAGCTCACATGCAAGTGCTACTATTCTTCCCTTTTGGAGGGTGAATTGGATGAAACCACATCAGTAAATCTCTAAAGACATATTTCTATCAGTAAATTAATCACTATGATTCTCTGATTTTGAGATCATCTGACAAAAAATGGTATGTGTGCATACTATTAAACTCTAATGCTGTGTAGCCAAATCCGAACATGTTTAGGCATGTTTTCATCTCCTAAACTGTGCTCGAGAGCTTATTCAGGCAGTAATTGCCTGAATCAAAACCAGATCAAGAACCATTCTCAAGAATATCGGCTGTAGAATTGTCCAGGAAGCTTTCTTGATACTCTCTAATTTACTAATCTTAACATAGCCTAGAGCTCCAAAAGGTAACACAAAGCCTGATAAGAAACCATTTAAAAGAAAAAAAAATGGCAATCTGATGTCCTAGGAGCTCCATCATTATAATTTGAACAGACAGAATAGTCCAATGTTCCTGTGCCTGGGACAGGGTTAACCTGAAGAGTTCACTGATTTTTTTTCTCTTGTTTTGAGTTCCACAGTGCTTACCCTGAGTAAATACTGAAAGCAGAACTGTTCCTCAGACAGTGACAGCAGGAAATTCAGCATCTGAAGAAAAACATTCTCTGAAGGACCAGACTTTTACCCTATGAAGTGAGTCACACTGTGAGCAAGACGTAGCAGTAAAAATATAACTAACTTCTCACTTTTTTCTCTTTCTACTTTCCTTCTTCTCTGGACTCTAAGCCCTATCATACATTTAGTTATTTGTTACTTAAGTCACTAATGACTGAAAACACCCAAAATTTAATACATTCATCACAAACTAGAGTCCTACTTATAAAATCAGTAGAGTAATGCATATACAACTTTCTTTTTAAAACTACTTGCTAATATCAGTTGTGAGGTTTCTTATGTTACAAGTAACTATTTTCACCTTTATTTTCTTGGGACTATTAGCTTAGTGAACACTTCAGGATTTGATCCTACTTGTATGCAGCAGTGTACTATTTCCTGTCAGATTTTCTATAACAATAGCATACATTCCAGTTGTATTTTTTATTATTTTTCACCAAAATATTTGGAAAAATCTTTACATAAAAATAAAGGATAAGGTATTTTGCTCCAGCATGCAAATACTTCTGTGCTTTGGGATGATAGTGCTAGTCTTGTGGGGTAAGGTTTGCAAGTGTGGCAGATGCACAACCTCACCAAGAAAAGAACTGACAAAAAATGGAAAGCCAAAGTCTTTGGTAGCAGAACAAAATGGAAAAGAGTCTCAGTAATAACAATTCATGTCTGCCTTAATGCAATTAATTCATCAGAAGATAGAGTAGAAAGTACCTTATAAAACTTCTGGATGCAGAAGGACCCTTCGGTAGCAGGGACTGTAATGAAGCACCTGCTGTGCCGAATGCACAGTAAGACAAAGTACAGGCTAAGAAGAGTGCAAGAAGATTAAAAAATTAAAAAGAAAAAATACCTAGCAACCAGCACACTGCTAAAAATTTACTACAACATATGACCACAAAACAAACACCCCGGGTTATTTGATCCATTGTGTGAGATATATACAATTATAAACTTTTTTTTTTTTTTTTCTACACAGTAGTGGCATTTTGGGATGTATTATGTTATGCTTTACCAGAAATGTGCCAATTAACAATTTTCTTAATACACTACAGGACTGTGCAGTGTCTTTTCCAAGCACTGCAGGGGCCCATTAAGCTAATGCTAAAGATACTAGTGAACTCTACAGTGGCATAAAGCGATCTCACTTCTACCTCTGAGCAGACTAGTGTGTCCCTCACACACATGACAGTAATGAGGGTCCTGAGGGCAAGAGGAAGAACCTGGAGTGTAAAGTCTCACCACACGTGTCTCCTGTCTCCACCAATTCAACAAAATGAGTAATTGGCTCCTAATTTAGCTCATCTTCTACATATTGACAGAGTCTCTTGACATGTTAGCTCTCCATTTACATTGATGGAGATAAAGAGAAATGCTTTTGGCAGAGCAGGAAGCTTTACTGTCAGTTGGCTCTGTATTTGTATGGTACCTCATGTAATGAACTGTTGGCTCATAGTTGTAATTCACAGATTTTGTCATATGAGAAATAACTGATCCTACATTTATTTTGCACTTTGCTTTATATTCTTAGCTATCCTGACTCTGATATCAGTCACCCTATAGACTGTTCCTCAGAATAGAAATAACAAAGACTGACAGACTGACCCCCAGCCTTATGTTCCCAAAATATTTTTGATGCTAATTTATCCTAAGGTGGGAAGCAAAAGGTAGAGTTTGTAAAGGTAGGTTTTATAAAGGCAAAAGGTAGGCTTTGTGTCTATACATCAAGCTCTGTATTTATCAGCATTTAGTGACTTGTTCAACTCAGAAGGGTGCCAAGAAGCTTAACTAGCAGGAACAGAAAGCAACCCAGAACAAACTAAACAACAGATACCAAATGGGAACCTCTTAACAAGAGCTAGGGGAAGGTCTCAAAGTTAGATCTACTAGGAAGTTTTCAGAGACTCCTCGGAGTCACAGTATTTTGACTTCTGCTGGTAATATCACATTTCTCTTTTGAGAAAGTCTGGAAACTGCTTCACATACAGTGTCTCTCCCTTATCCAAAACCATGTTCCACAGTTTTGGACCACCATTTTGCAGCCAAGGCGTATATGTCTACTTTTTCTTACCACTGCACAGGAAAGAATCTGTTAGCTCATGTGTCCAAATTTTCAGAGCAAAAAAAAAGGAGAGTCTGAAGAAGTTCAAATAACAAAGAAGGTTCAACTCATTTTATAAAGACCATCTAATTTCCACTTTATCTAAGATGTTTATTTGGCTGCAGTCACTACAGCTCCTAAGAGCATCATAATCTTCTAGCATTTACCTCAACCACAAGGCTGCAAGTGTCAAAAATATAATTATAGCTACTTATTAGATTTTTTTTAATGTCCCAGACAGGCTTGGTTAATGATTTTTACCACTGTTGAAGAATATTAGCTAATCGAAGAATTGGGTTTTTGTTTTTCTCTTTGGTTGTTGTTGTTGTGCTTGCTGTTGTTCCTGTTCTTTCTCTCTACTGAAACACAAATATTTCACTAAAATTATTGATGAGAAGGTGTCTGAAATCCAGGGAGAAATCTCTGCACACTGTAACTACATCTACACCAGTAAACTATGTGTGCCCTGAAGCATTCCCAGACACTGAGATAAGCTGGCAAGAAAAAAGCCTGTATCTATGCTAATGAACTGTCAGTCATCAGAAGAGCTCAACTGCATGGAAACTACTTACTGGGAATAATCCCTGGAATGGTCTAATTGCTAAGTTGTATCTCTGGTCAATGAGACTGGATTGGGCCAAAATTACACCACAGAAACATTTGAAATTTTACTAGTATAGATGGTACTATCTCTCATCAGTGCCAAGGAATGTGTCTGTGTAGGTTCTGAGAAAAACCTGAATAAAAATATGTTTCAGAACTAATTTAACTAAAAAATATTCTTGGGCTATGTTTGCTTCACTTTATCTTCCTCTCAAACACAGAGAAAATATAGCTGTATCAGGTATTTCTCACACACTTCCCAGCTGGTGGAGGATGAAGGACCAAGAATACAACATGCAATAAGATGGGACTCAGATGTACCGAAAGTAATGGATGCCAGTCTATTAAATCTGCATAGTTTAGTATAGCATAATAGTACTATGCCATAGTAGTATGGCATAGCATAGCATAGTATAGCATAGCATGTCAATACCAGAACAGAAAGCCACTTGTGGCTACAGTTTG
This sequence comes from Tinamus guttatus, assembly GCF_000705375.1. The sequence goes on along the minus strand of NW_010584393.1, from coordinate 240,690 downwards.
AATGTAATACCCCTATGATCATGGTTAGAATTCTGGATCTGGACTTGTTCACGTACAGTCATTTTGAACTTCCTGGACTGTGGATGTAAACATCATTAACACTGATGGAGAGGCTCCTAATGGGAAAAGAAAATGAAAGTAAACCATGTAATACCTTTTTTTGCAGGGGGAGGGGAGATGATTTTTGCTAACAACTTTCTGAAATTGCTTTTTGTCTCAGAAAGATTTATGGGTACCCTGCCCAGTCCGTTCATAGCACGGATATATTTCAAACTCCATCTTGTCTCTGAACGTCCAAAATATTCTGTTTCTCTGTAATAGTAAGCCAATAATATCTTCTCTTCCATCAAGACATCCCCCTGGAGAGAAAATTCAGCCACAGTCAGGCATCCTGTTTCCATAGTGGTTCATCTGACCCACGACATGGATCAAATCTAAAAGAATAGCTTGCTATTCTTACGGTTTAGTTTTCATCAGATTCTGATTGCTCCATCTTCAAAATCTCTCTTTGATCACTGCATGTATCCTTCACTTCTGTTTCCACTTCCTCAGTGTCCATAAGTCATCTTCAGGGCCAAGGTCCACCAGTCCTGTCCTCTTTAATTGATTTTTTCCTCTCTAAATAACAATTTCAGCCTTTTCCTTTTCTTACTGTCCTGACTTAAAGTCACAAAAATAATAAAAAAAAATTCTCTTGACAAGATGAGTGTCTGTAGCAAAAGCCAAAACAGTCAGCCTATAACTTCCAGCTTTCCAAAAACTCCAAAACTATGATGGGGCCTATAGATTTGTTTCATGTTTCTAAGCAGTAAACAACCTTCTACTCGCAATCCGTGCCTTTCTTCCCTCACATACGCTTTAAACTTATACATATATTACTGTTGCATGTTTTCCTGGTTATGCTTTTGACTGAAAGATTTTCAAATGTGCAGTTGTAAAGTTGTTTTTGTTTTGTTTTGTTTTATCCAAGATTCTCTCTAATTTAAGGATATGCAAACTAAAGAACAGGCAAGAAAGGACTGCAGCTTTGCTATGAGATCTGACTTTCAATAAGATAACTAATCATTGAGCATTTGGAAGAGTCTTTGAATACTCTTGGCCACTTCTCAGCAGTTTGCTTCAGCTTCTGTCTTTTAGAGGTGAACAGCTTCTAGTTCTTCGCAAACCTGAAAAATCCCAACACAAACTTGGAAGAAAATCTATGGACTTTCTTCAGATGAAGGCACAGTCTGTTTTTATCATGAGTCCAGGCTTTCCAAAAAAATTATTTGAGTTGCCCTATATTATCCCTATAAAGCTTTATATATATATACATATGTATATATACACATATATATACACACCACATACTAGCATCATCTCAATCAACAGAACTAACAGGGTATATTTATTTTGTGTGGACTGGTGTCTGGGAGGCGTGGTGTCATTTTTATAAGTTCTGCATTATTTATATCAAATTTTCAATGAATCTTTACGGTAAACATCTATAGCTGGAGACAATTTGTTTATATTTCATATTCTCTCTCATCATTTTGATGAAAAACACTTCTATTGGCAGCAACAGCACTAAAACAAGGTAAGAATCATTTCATATACAACAGAACTTTTTCTCTTTTTTTAATGTGTAGCTTTGTATCATTTATGGGGTGGAAGAAAGTAATGTGAGAAGAGATTTCAGTCTAAAAAGAAAAACATTTGTGAAAGTATTAGCATAAAAAAGCAATATCAAATTGAGTAAAATAACTCAGAATCTGTTTTGGAGATTATCATGTGAAATGTCAATCCCGAGTTTTCAATAATAAAAATTATTACTAAGAGATCAAAAAGTTCCCAGGAAAACTGCTGTCTGAAACGACTTCAAATAAACCTTTTTTTTAGGTTTTTTTATTATTATTATTTTTCTGTATAGAACTTCATTATTTGCTAGAATGAATCCTACACATAGAAGCTGCTGCTATATAGAAGCTGTAGTTCAGTTATCTCTTGCTTATGTAGACCAGTTTAGCACACTCCCTACAAAGACATAATTCCCAGGATGTTCCCAGAGTATGAAAGAAGCATGATACAATATCTTGCTTCACTGAGGGGAGATTTTTGATTGGGACCATCAAGATCATGTCTAAGAAGAAGACAGAATTAGACCTTTTCTAATTCTTCAAGTTAATGAGTAAAAATCAACTGAAAAAAAATTGTATCAAATAAAGATGCAAATTAAGATTAAACTCTTAACTAGTCACAGTTAATAAACAAAAACATTCACCATTTGCAGAGCAGTAATATGTATTTCATACTATTCAAAAACAATGCATTTCTGTTGAGAACATCAACAGTCTATCTACCTATCTAAAGGATAGCTTTGAAACGATAAATCAGTATCTCTGGCTTTCTATCACCTTTTTTTTTCATTTAATTTATGTCCATCTTTAAAATTGAAATAAGATTGACTTCTCAGGAAGCATATTTTATTAATGCTTTAGAGCTTACATTTCTAAAGTTAGAAACTTATATTAATATTTAGGAACTTAATATTTAGTCTTCCAAGTATAAAACTTTTTGCATAATTACGATTTTGCACAGTCACAAATGAAGTTGGTGGCAGTTCAGAATACAAATCTCCCAGTTCTCAGGCCCTCAGCTCATCTTTTTGCTGTAAGATTGATACAGTTGCTTTATACAGTGAGTCATAATCACCAGTGAAAAATATCAACTATAAAGTAAAGTTTGTTCCTTAGCTGTCTCATTACATCATAACAGTTTTATCAAATTAAGGGAGGGCTCATGTAAAATGTTATCATCTACCTGCTAGAAAGAAGAAAAGTTTGATGGCAAATGCATCTCATACAGCCTGCTGACACTTGTCATATAGTCTTATGCAGTTGTAAGAAAAGGAAATCATAACAAATACCCCAAAATGTTATCATATATTTCATCTTGTTTCCAATAGCAACACCGTCCAGTGCCTGTATGGTCAAGCATGACTTGTTGTGCAAAATTGCGCATCATTTTATATTCCATAAAAGACACACAGGACCTTCTACTACACCCAGAACCAACTGCCTTGTCACCAGCCCTGCTTCATGAACCAAAATGTTGCTTTCTCCAACCCCTTGACTATGGTTATCACTATTAATTGAACTCCAGGTTGCAGCAGGTACTCAAGCACAGCCATCCATCCCTGGAGTGCCTGGGACACAGCAACTTGATTTTCCCATAATGGTGTGCCACCTGCAACATAAGAAAAGAAAAACAGGTTGATTGAGTGGACTATTGTAGACAATGTGATGTTGTGGAAAGCAGTTATGGGTGTAAAATGGGACATACGCATCAAGACGGTGCAGCCATTTTGATGCTTAGCCCATCCACACTGAAGGGAGGACAATATATTGCTCATAATAGCAGTCTCAAATGTTGCTTTTTCTTGCTTCACTCCAGACTTCATTCTAAGTATGATCTCATGTCTAAATGTTGCAAATGATAGGCTAACAAAATTGTGTCTTGGAGAGCTTGGATTCCTGCAAGCTAATTGTAAACACAAAGAAATGCAACCTGAACACATATGCATTATTCAACCACAGAAATAAGTCATAAAGGCCAGATCCAGGGACCATTCAACAGCTCTTTACACATCACTATGCATATGACTGAAACAAAGATCTGTTTCCTTGATGTGCCAGTGTGTCATCATGTAATATGATAGTTATATTCACTGTGAACAGGAAAAAGAACATAGGCATCTATTATTTACACACCATTAAAACGGGACTCTCAAACTTCTGCAAACACAGTCAAATTGAATTCTTTCACTGTGGACTGTAGGCAATGTTTATGCATACTACAGTGAAAACTTTCATGTATTCGTGCATTTTCAAATAATAATAATAATAAAAATGTTTAATTAAGCTTCGAGCAAAACCTGAAGTTAGTGCACGCCCTTAAAAGAGGCTAAAATCCATAAGGAATGTAGGAGTTCTACAAAAACACCGATACTTATTATAATATTTTAATTACAAATAAGTCTCTGTTTGGTAGAAGAAAACAAAGAAAAAATGAATAATGGTTCTGAATGCAGTTTTCTCATGAGATAGAATGGACTAGTTGCAATGATTTTTCATTTCAGTTATAAAATAATAAAAAGAAAGTTATAGTGTCTTTTATATAATGATTCAGAATTATTAAAACCAATTGATAAGGAAAATTTTACTCTTTTTCTTTTGTGGTTTTCTATAATAAGAAAGAAATTTTGAATTTCCCATGAAATTTAAAATGCATTTCTGGCTATCCTCTATTTTTAACACCATTTCTTTGAAGAACTTGTGCAGGGAAATCTGTTAATTGAAAACACTGACAGGATCCCCAGAAGGCAAAAATTCAGCTGAAAATTAGTCTAAAGTTTTACTGAAATATCTGAAGTTTGAAAACTAATTAACTTCTCTTTGTTGAATGCATGAGAATGTGTTCATGCATTTCGTGAATTATATGAAACTGTTCCATTCACAACTATAGCATAGCTGGATGGTTTTCTAATAGATTTTATTTGCTCAGCAACTGTTATCTTGTGAATATTGTGTCAGTCTCACTTTTCCGAGATAGAAATAGGCTACAGTAGAACAGACTAGTATTAGTAATTAACAGGGGGGAACATGGGAATTTCATCAGTAACTACTTATTGCTCTGATTTTTATTTTTATTTTTATTTTTATTTTTATTTTTATTTTTATTTTCATTTGTTTGATTGATTTGTTTGGGGAGGGGTATTTATATTTTTGAAGCACTGAATGTCCTTCCCAGCTATCAGCCCCGGCAGGTAAGCAGCCTGCTTCATAGGTGCTGACTGCATGAATCCTCTTGTACTTCAAATACAGAGGAGCTTACAACAGCACAAAAACTGAATTGCAAACCCCCATGCTGTGTATCATGCTGATTTCAGGCCTGGGGTATAAATTAACCTCAGGCACATAGTTAATGCACTTCAAATCAAACGGAATATGAGGTCATTCCTAAGCTCCAAGCAGATATAAGCAGATTTTTGCATTTATTCTTTCTTCTCTGCCATGTTTTTAATTATCATTATTTTATTAATATTATTATATATTTTTCTTCTTTTATTCCTTTTATTTGTGATGGAGTAAAGATGGGCTTGTAATCCTGTGAAAGTTTGCTTTCTGACCACACAATTAGCTGTAGAGTAGTTAAAACAGATGCAGCTGATGTTCTAGGTCTGACCATCAACATTACATCTAGGCAAGGCTTCAAACAGTTGTTTTCTGCAAAAAGCATTTTGTTTGAAAGGTCAGATCCAGTCAAACCACCTAATCAACATCCAGAGGCCACATGTAGCCATATAGTTTTTCTGGGTTCTCCAGAGCTTGGCTTGAGGAGTGGGTTTTGACACAAGTTTGAGGATTCATAGCATAGTTGAAGGACTGGATTTGGTCTTGGTAGCAGATTCATGCTGATGTGACAGAGTTGAGTGCAGAATAATTCTTTGGTGGCAGCACCACATATTTTAAACCAAACTGCCTATTTCATAATGAGAAGTTCAAGGTTTTTTTGTATCTATCATCCACAATAGAACCCTAGGCCATCTAATCCTACCCGTCATTGTCTGGAAAGGATTGTGTCACTGATACACAAAATAAACATCCATCAGTTTGTCAAAGGGATCAAGTGAACTTCAGCCATTTATGAGAAAGATTGGATTTGCAGCTGAAATCAAATAATTGATCTTCGTGTAGGTTATATCTGCCTCACTTCTCATGAATCACATTCCACAAACAATAAAATAAGTTCATTAACCAAATGAGAATTTTTGAAGAACTCACTTGAATATTAAATAAATAATTTGCATTTTGTAATTACAAGTCCTTTGACCTTCCGGTGGAAGTGTTACTTGATATATTTTTATTATGTTGCAGTTTCCTGGCAAAAATACTTTATTAGACAGACTTTACTGTTCTTTAACTTTTCTACCAATCACATATGAGCTTACATTATAACTGTGATCCCTTTTCAGCTTAGAAAGAAAACAAAACTCAAACAAAAGCTTTCATGTAAATCCTTCCCAATGAAGATCACTTATAAATAACTGTTGAATAATAGTAATTCTTAAAAAAAAATGATATAATTGAGATGCAGTCTGCACATATGCTCGGACTACCTACAGAAGGGCAGGATATCTTCTACCGATGGCTTGGACCTGGAACGGACCAAACCTGAGCAAGCTCCTCCTTGTAGCTCTTTTAGGTATCACAGCAGCTACAACTTCAGTGCTGAGCTGACTCCAGCCTAGCTCAGACAAGTGTAAATCTTGTCCTAGAAAGGACAATAAGATTTCAAGATGAAAGTGACTCATCTGAGTTACAAGGATTAAGAAAAAAGAAAAAAAAATAGAGAGAAATAAAGAAAAAAAAAGCCCTAAGGTTTTCTTTTCCATCCTTTTTCATCCCCTTGGCTCAGGTCATTGAGCCCCACTGCCCTTCTCAAAGAAAATGTATTCTAGTCCTTTCGTTTGATAATGTCCTTTCAGAGCATGGGATGATGTCAGCTGATTAATGTTTCAGACAGGAGATTACAAGATCACCCAAGGTTACTATGATAAACAATTAGGAAACTCAGGATGCAGCAGAAATCATATTGTCTGACAACTCTGTAATTGTAACAGCAGTATAATTCTGAAGCAACCCCACACACATACATACGTAGACTCCCTCAGAATCAACAATGATTCACAACTCAGTGCTGTCAGAGATAAATATTGCTGATCTCAAGGCCCCTGAAATCATCCTGAACCAGTAGTTATAGCCGCCACTGAGAGACAGAGTAATAGAGGAGACAACACTTCAAGAGCAGTTCTCAGCTTGCATCAGCCACTCTCTCTGTGGCTTTTGGTAAGTCATTCATGAAAAAAATATTGACCAAAATGTCTAGAAGTGAGTACCTAACTCTGCATATTGAGTACCTCATGAAAGAGATTGTGTGTTAGAAACACTGAAGGTACAGTTTCTCAATGAAGATTACACCACTGAAAATCTACCCAGTCGAAAACATGGGTTTAAGCACTTAGCTTCAGCCATTGAAGGTGCTCCCTCCTCTTGAACTGGAGTCTGAAGAAAGCAAGAGAACCAAACACATAAAAAGGGTCCAAAATGCAGTGATCACAGTGATGTGTGAAAGGAAGACTGAACCAGAACATCTAGAAAAAGGGCCTCAGATCTTAGGGAGTGCAACACTGAGTCTAGAGACATGGGGATCAAGGAACTTAAAGGACCTTACAGTAATGAATACAAACACACGTTCATAGAAAATGGCTATAAATAGTGGCATTAGTGGAGAACTGTGAGGCATTAACACCTCTGCTCTCCATCCACTCCGGATCTGTTAAGCTAGAGTGACTATTGTCCAATTTTAGTGGTGTGTAGGCTTCTTATCCAACATTTGATGAGCTCTGAATTTAGCCTTATGAACAAAACATAGCCTCATGTCAGGTAAGCCTTCATTATGAGTAAAACAAATGAGTAACGGGATGAGAAACAACTTTCTGTGAGAAAGAATGATTTTCTTTTTTTTTTCTTTTTTTTTTTCTGTGGAAAAAAAAATGAATACTGGGTTTAATTTATTTAACTAGAATATTTGCTACTAGATAATTAACCTTTCTTAAAGAATTTGCAAAGTTTAACTTTTGGAAATGAAAAGATCTTTAAAGGCTTCACAAAAATTCTAAAATTTAATTCAGTTAATGCAATAAATAAGTTTTTCTTGACTGAAAATAAAGTTTTATTAAAGCACATTTGATGTGTTTTAATCAAAGACATTGTTTCTTGATAATTATTCATTCAAAAGATTTGCTTTGTCCAAGCTGAGGAAAAGGGGCAGATCCTAAACTAAAGGATGTAGTAGTGCCATGGCAAACCTATAAAATACAAAACAAATTCAGAGAAATCATACATTTAAAATGTCTGAGCAGATGTGGATCTATGTGAACACAGATCTGAGTCAAATTTAGACAATAAATTCTGCTGAAGAGTATTTCAGATTTTCTATTTAACTGCTTTGAAAGAAACACTGATTAAAAGAAAGCAAAAAAGTATACCTATTGATACATTTTAAATGCCTTATCCCTCAGTTCCCTGTAAGATCCAAACAACTATTCAGCCAGTTGATATAGCCTCAAAGTGTCACTTGCATTTCTTTGAGAAAATAAAATTTTAAAAAAAGTTGCAAATGGTCACCTGACAATAACTCTCACATATATTTATTACCATGGATGTATAACCAGGAGTGGTAAGGAAATTTTTTTACAAACATGGCACAATTTAGAGGAAAAAAGTGCAATATCTGCAAAGGTCGTGCAGTAAGCAATGCTTTCTTTCCCAAGCGTCAATCTAGTCTCTGACACTCCTTCAATGTCTACTGGTTTTGCTGCATGCACAGTGATTACATACATAAAAAGTGTCAGAGGATCTTTGTCCAGAATGGAAAAAATAAGGTCTAGAACAGCAGTAGCTAAAAAGACTACTACTAAAATTTGATATAAACCAGAAACAAGAAGTTAGCCACTTTTACAGGTGCCTGTTTCACAAGGTGAATAAAGAAAAAAACATTCATTTAATCTGAAGCAGAAATAGATGGCTTGCTGCCAAACTAGATTCAAACAGTGCTATGATAATGGTAAAATGTTATGACAGGAGGGATCCTTTGGGTTAAAAAACTAATTGTTTCAGACAAGCTGTCAAGTTGTTAACACTAACATGCCCTAAATCTAAAAATTTATATACCCAGAGACCAAGATTCACACTTCATTGTACCTAAGAGGTTTTCAATTCTGTAATGATTTTTGGCACTGGAAATATGCCTGCAAGGTTCAAACACTTTAGAGGAAAATTGCCTGGCAGATTCTTTCAGGCTTGTTTGATTACGAGATCACAGTGAATTGACTGTAGATGTTAGCAGCAGCTTTAGGCCCTGGCTCTAGAAACTTTGAGAACACAATATGGGAAACCATGAAAATTATGAGGATAAAATGCTACTGAAAATGTTATCCTGTTTGTTGTTTTGGGGGGAAAAAAAAAAGAAGAAAGAAAACACTTGTAATTTTCTCATGCACAAAAATAAAACCAGTTTATCAATTAGAAAATGCTCTTTAAATCTAAAGAAATAGGGCCTGAGCAGTTCCAAGTCTTTGTCTTACACTCACTTAGAAATGGAAGCAGAGAGTTTGTTTTTCGTTCCAAAAAAAAAAAAAAAAAAACAGAACTTCGTATTTTAATATACTTTCTCTTTTATATGCTCCTCTAGGCTCCAGCTGAGATTTGAAGAAGTTCCCAGTCACTGTGGGAAAGGCTGTTTTTGGAGGACAAGCAGGTTGCACAGAAGTAATGGAAAGCAAAGCTGATGATTCAACTTATTGCATTGTATCTGATGGCTTCTGTGGATTAGAAATTTCAGCAAGAGTTGGACTCTGTCACCAAACCTCAGTTCCTCCTTCCCCAGAAGCTCAATCAGAAAAAAAAAAAAGCTTTTGTCAGAAGAAGCACTTAAGAACCTAGATCCCAGCAGAGTTAAGAGCTTGTTAAAAAAAAAAAAAATTGTTTGTTTGTTTGTTTCTCCTGTTTTCCCTCAAAGATTTAGACATCTTTAAACTTCAGCCAACTTTAGCTTTGGAAGGATGCACACAATGTGGTTATGATGAAAGTTTTGACCACAGGTCATTGTCTGAAAGACCCTGCAGTGCGTCTCCCTCGCTCTCCACTAGCAGAAAACGCAGAACCGCAATACTTCTCTAAAACTGTTGGGTCATAGGCTATCCGTTACAGGAGTCCTTCAGACTGTTTTTGTCTATTGAGTAAACAGCGAGCAAGTGTCTTTCTTACTTTTTGGTATGTGGTCTGACACACTGCCTACTTTAAGCAACATCCACAGACAGTTTAATCACCTGTGGTAGGTCACCTAACTATGACCCAAAACATCTCAAAGCAGAGAGATTCCTTTTATATCTCCTCTTTATCAGTGTGATTGGTTTGCTCTATAGTAGGAACACACCCTGGGAGGAACACCTTTTTCTACTAAAGTTATAACTTTGCCATTTCAAAAATAATTTATCTATTTATAAAAAATATGTAACATTTTATCATTTTCTGATCGGGGAGAAAATGGGAAGTGCTTTATATATGCATTTACAGAGAAAGTGCTTTTGAAAGTTAAAACATCATAATATTGCTCTCCTCAGCTTGAGATGAAAGGAAATAACAATGTCAAAAGTGCAGGGTATCTTGGAGCAGACTGAAAATCCACCCTGAGACCTAACAGCGCCGGATGGAAAGACCATGTTATTCTGAATACGTTCATTTGAACACAGCATTTCAGTCATTCCTTCTAATATTTAACCCATATCTCCTAGATGTGTAGAAAGAACGAATATTTATTTTAATATTAAAAGAGCATAAAAATTCTGAATCTATTTTTTTCTTATGGCCAAAAGTGGCTCAGAAATGGTACCTTCTGTGACCAGATACTTTTTGTCGTGAGTTAGCAAAGTTTTGTCAAATTGTGAAACAGCAAGCAAAATAGGAATCTGAAAAACATTCAACAAAATCCCTAACTGCAGTAGCTGTCGCCAGTACTTCAGCACAAACACTTGCAGTGACTTCTTGATGAGTGACACAATTTTAGTATGCATAAAACATCATTAAAGACATATCAAAGAAATATCTCTAGGTACAGAGATTGCTTTGAATCCCAGTGACTGTAAGAATGAAGCACATTAAAATTAATAAAGCCACCCTACAAACCAATAATGTTTTGCCATAAATTTTTAAATTGTGGAATTTTCTAAAGAATAATTTAGTATACAAGATGTCAGAGACTGAAAAAGATACACTATACCTAGAAATATGAAAAGGTTCAGTAAGAACACATTGGTAGTATTTTCGTGCTTTTGGAAGGGAAGGATATTTCATTTGCGGTGATGGAAAAAAGTCACTGTCAGTGATTTAATGACAATAAAGTCTAATGACTCTTTCACTCCTACAAGCAGAGGAGAGAGATATTGGAGGAGATGAAGAGAGGGAAAAGGGTTCAAAAGTGAAGGAAGGAGAGATGGTGTCTTGGTGTAACTTCCATATGCTGACCCGAAGAGATCTCACTGGTGTTCCCTCATACTAGGTACATAAATACTTACATATAAGATGGAATAGGAAAAAAAAAAAAGAGATGGGAAGGGACAGGGGTAGATAACTCCATGAAAGTACTGCCAAGTTTAGCTAATCCCAGTCTTTGTAATACTTTCTCAAGTTAGGTCAAATGTCAAGTCATCAGTATTCAGCTAATATTCCTTTTTTGATGTTACAGACATCTTTTTTTTCCTTTGATATTACAGCTTTGAAAATTCTTTTAAGAATGTTTTGCAAACATGAAGATTTGTATATTCATAGTTAAGAAAATGAATTCTACAGTTCTGAGTCATATGAATCCAAGGAAAAGGCATAAAATTATCATGATGACAAAATGTGTGGCACACATTTCTGGCCTATAGAGTCAAAATGAATGAACATATTCCCATCTACTTTGCTTTGTAGCCTGATGTGTCTCCATCCATCTAGGTGTTTTTTTTGGGAAAGAGACTCTGAACTTGCCATCCCAAACCAATACTATAACACTTTCTACCTATTAGAGTTGTAAATATTCCCATTTAATGAAACATCTTCCTCTATCCGAAGAAACTAGCGTATTATGTTTCACCAAAGGATTGTGTTTACTTAAAATTTTGAGGACAAGCCATTTTTTTTTCATATGAGCATTAAAGAAAATACTTAATGAAAGCTATAAGAAACACAGATGAAGGGTGTGCATATCTACATATATATTTTTTTTTAAAAAAATACAATGAGCAACATTCATTTTTTATGGTCGTCTTTTTAAAAAAAACATTCTTGTTGACCTTAAATTTGAATGAAGCATCTTTGCTGTAGCAACAGCCTTGAATGAGGTATAATAATCTTTAAAGTATTTGAATGAAACTAATTTAAAATATTTTTCATAGAATGGAAACTTCAGAAAAAGTATCAGGTATTACCTATAGTAAATCATGAGTGATATGGTGTACTCTGGACCCATGATCCACTGCAGAAAAGAGGAAGATGTAGAACTGGAACAAGCATCCCCCTGAAGCTTCGCTCCTCTGAAGTATATGTATGTGAATATTAGTATTGACTCAAAACCCATTTTTCTCTTAGGAGCGTATGAAAAGATGCATAGTGAAGATTTAACATTTTTGATGGCTGCAAAGCTTTAGAGGATAAACAAGTTCGTGCTGGATTGATGGAAGCCCATATAAGCCAAAGAGAAGAGCAGACTGCTGGCATTAAGCTTTGGGAGAGGAAGGTTTTGGAACTGCAAACATGCTCGGAACAAGGGGGAAAAAAATCACATCTAGGAGGAATCTTGACTTCTATAGTGGAATTACCTCCCCTCTGGGCTGTTTTTTTTCTGGGTCAAGACAGCCTCTAAAGAAACCGTGAAAGGTAGACAAGTTTTTTTTTTTTTTTTTTTGATGGTGAGATTCACTACTTAGAGGACTGTACTTGTGGCTGCAAAGTCTTAAAATCTGGTGATTAAACATATTGAAAGTGGCTGCTGATATTATCTACAGCTGTGTTTTAAATATTTACAATAACATCAGTCAGTACTCGGATACTGATCTAATCAATTCAAGGGATTTTTATATGTCTCTTCACTGCTGAATGGTTCAAAGCCCAGATCGCAGCCAAAGGAAAGGTATTCCCTCATGTGAGGACTGAGCATCATCCAAACCACAAAACCACCTGCTTTTTGGCACAGTTTCTGCAGCTTTCTTCCTGCAGAATTAGGGCTTTTCTTAGGAAAAGATTTGCCTTTCTGTCAAAATCTGTGCAAATACACTCCCAAAAAAGAAAGCAATTACATTTGGTTTTGAGGTCTGTAGATCAAGAAATTTCATCCGCTCAAGACTTCAAATACCAAAAAAAAAAAAAAAAAAAAAAAAAAAAGAATTATAATCTGATTTCAGAAGAAATTACATTTTGACGAACAAGTTATCCTTAGGGCGTTGGTAGAGGTTATAAAGCAATGATGCTGTCAGTCCATTTTTCTCTTCTTGCTTTCGTTTGGCAGGAAGGAACTACTTGGCCTTTCCATGCTCTGATGATTCAATGCAGAATAACCATCAACACATTGTATTTGCAATTGCTGTGCCACCAATCGACTGGACCATTTCAGACGGATGAGGAAAAGATCCTCTAATAAAAACTGGAAGTAGTTCCTCCATTTCAAGAAGAGATGTTTATTGTATTGTATTTCTAGTCAGGCAAAATTTTTTATTTCAGTAACTAAGGGGAGTATTTGAGGATAAAAAAAAGAAGCCCGCATAATCCACAAAATACTAGAAAACAGTATTCAACTGTTTCATGGCCAATAAATTTACAAACCACAACCGGTGAGCACTTGCCCTTGCCTGTAATAAAATCTGCTCGGTTTTCTGATTAACATTACTTGCTTTTATTGAAGTTTTACTTTTTATGGGCTCATTTCAAGTGGTATTTAAGAAAAGTAATTAAAATTGGCATTGCTTTTAAGTCACCAAACCAAACACCATTTCGCCCCCTTACTTTTTTCCTGAAAGCAAGCCCAGGCTTTTCAGTTAAAAACTGGAAGGGTCAGCTGAGATACTTATCCATTGTTCATCCACTTCCATGGCAATTGTCAACTGTACAAACCTAGAAATTATGGGTATTGTCTTCCAGGCTACTAATTGACATCACCAGTCCTGCAAACTTTTTTTTTTTTTTTCATTTTTAGATCTTACCTTATAAAATGCTACACACAGAAAGGAGAATATGTCAGTGATTAGAATCTGCTCAGCACCGAGCAGAAAGCTGTGTGTACAAAACAAGACCTTAACCTGGGACCTTCAAGAGACTTAACCTGGGGAGGTGGATATAGGTCTCTTGTTTGACTGCAAGCAAAAGTCCTGAAAAATGAAATGACTTCTGAGCAGAAGAAGGCACTGTAATCAAGGGGTTCAGGCATAGCACTAGAA
>NW_010584393.1:210718-224890 GCF_000705375.1 Tinamus guttatus | reverse complement strand
CAGGGCTGAGTAGAGGGGCAGGATCACCTCCCTCAACCTGCTGGAGATGTTCTTCTTAGTGCACTCCAGGATCCCATTGGCCACATAAAAGAGTCTTAAATACTATTTTGAACTGCATCGGTTATACCATTTGAATCTTTAAAGATATCAATGAAGTAACAATTCCACCGAAAAAATGTGTGAACAAATGTGTCTTAAATATTCAGCTAAGAGCTCCCACTAATAACAACAACAAATTCAAAGTCTGGCCTCTCCAGAAATTTGCTTGCTACATGTCAGAAAATGAAAGTCCTGAACTGCCAGAATTTAGACTGGTTGTTCACGCCTTCAGCTGTTTTGCTGCACATGAGTGATTCTTCCTTGCAATAAATATACACTGATGCATACAGGGCTTTGTGATTTTTTAGTGTGTGTGTGTGTTTTTTTTTTTTTTTTAAGTCCACATAACAATATGCTTTGGTAATCCATACATTCACTATCATTATGCAATTCCATAGGGGAAAAGGAGACCTACTTCAATATCCTCCTATTCTGTCAAGTTAAACTACTGGTGCTTTCTAGCTACACTTCCAAAAAAGAAAAAAAAATGCTCCTAATGTAAATTCTTCTTTCATCTTGCAAGATATAATTTCACTAAATTCTGTGTTTCTGAGGAGTTCGGGAGAGGAGAACTAGACTGCTTTGCATGTATGGCAATCTCTACTGCAGACATCCCTGGCAAGCAAAATGAAAAAAAAAATAAAAAAAGGAACTAGATAATTTCCTCAGTTATGACAGAAAGCAACAGAGCAGATGTAACTGTACCACATAAGAGAACTTGGAAGGGCTTTATTGCACTTATATATATATATATGTTTTAAAAAATCATATATAAAATATTGTTTTGGTTATTTGTCCATTGGAGAACTTCAGATATCAAACTTAGCAGAAGTTCAGCTTCATCATATAGTGAATTTATGCAGAATACAAAGGCCAGTTTGAACAACACATCCACATACTAATATCTGCTGCAGATAGCTCCAAAGAAAATTGTGTTCAAAAAGACAGAACTGTAATAATAACAAAAAATGAAGAAAAAGGAAGGTTATATTAAAAAAAAATCACACAAAAAATATTTCAAGTCATCTGTGGTACTAACTTACCCTAAAAAGTATGCTACAGCTGATGTTTTGAGCATGACTGATTGCTTTGGGTCAGCTGGTCAAAGATATTTGGAACTCAATCAAATTTACAGATGAGGTGGGTACTGAAGGCTTATCAAACTGCAAGTCCCTTCAGTATTTAGCCCTCTCAGAGTTTGAGAAGCCTGCCAAGTATCCATCTGCACCATCAGGAACATAAATGTCTTTGAAAAGTCTACACTTTCACCATATCTGTATATTGCTGAAAAAAAAAAGAGATATCAGGAGAGTCAATGGCAACAGAAAATGGCTGAGGAGCATGGGGAGAAGAACAGATCTCTAAGGAAGTGGTGAGGTAAATACATCACGATGTTAAAAAGTTAAGGCTATCATAACCAAATAAAAATGTAGCGGGAGTTATTAATCTTTCATAATAAATTGACATAGAAGCAATGTGAACATTGTTATGAACAAAGGCTGCTAGAGACAGAAGCTCTCCCTACCAAAAATGCTGAAGTTGTCTTGGCCTCTGGCGGAGGCCAGATATTCATAGACCTTTGCTAGGCCATTCCAGTACAACAAAACTGATGTTTTTGGGACCATTTAGCTTCTTTGTACATGTATGTATATACAAATGTTGTGTATATTTGAATACACAATAGCATGATAGACCTGACATAAGGATGAGCTAAGAGTAATTGATCTGGGGATCTGGGGACACCTCTTGTTACAGGAAAAACAATTACAAATTGTCAAAGCTAAGAGCAATCAAAATCTATCATCATTGATTGTCATGATGCCCAAATTCCTCAGGTTTTGCTTCTTTTCCTGAAAAGGCAATGGTGTTAGTCTGTTTTTTGATAACAGACTTACAGTCTTTCCACTTCATTTATTGTAAGTACAAATACACAGAACAAGAATTCATTTTCTAATCCTAGTCTGGCCACGTAATACCTTACATTCAAGGTATTGCTACTTAACATCCCAACTGTCAAGAGCTTCTTTCTACTTTTCACCTTATTTCTGACCTTTCCTCTTTATTTCTCAACTGACCAGGATTTTTAACTGACTACCTTCACCTAAACAACAGTCAGACTTTACTGCATTTAATCCTTCTATTCCTAATCCCTCCAATTCCTGCTATTTATTTTAATCCTCTCATTAAGATACTTTTCTACCTTCTTTCTGACTACTGTGTATGGTTAAACATCTGTTCCATTCCCCCAAGGTTTTTCTATTTTAGTGACTGCCAAAGCAACCTGTAGCTGCATAAATAGAAAAGCATTTGTCCTTTATCACTAAGAGTCCCAGCAGAAATAGAGGTCCTATTCGAAGTCCTCCTACTGAGCATCCCCAGAAATTCCTGTGCTTTCTCCAAGACACTAAATAGAGCAGGCTGGAAAAAGAAAAAAAAAAAAAAAAAAACCACCAGCAACCATTTTTATGGCAGTCAGAGGCTAAAATTCTGCATTTAGAAATCTTCTCACATTTGTGTCACTGCCTTTCTGACTACCATGTAAACCACTCACATCTGAGCAGCAACTGCACACAAAAAAATCCTACCCCTTCTTTGAAATCAGGGTCACAGCAGCTATTTTAAAGGGAGCTATCAGGCAGTGTGTAAATTCCAGATGGATTTACACAGCTTCTCACTAGCAGAGTTCTGTAGGTGACATTGCCTTCAATTATTCCTGTATGATATTCACATATGATAAAGCCCAATCCAAGGAAAAAGCTTCTAGATCTTCAAAGTTTTCTTTCAATGTTGTGATGAAAATGTAATAGTCAGCCTTTAGTCACCCTATGTTTTCAATACAACAGGTAACACAGAGATAAATCAATAAAAAAAGCGCATTTGAAGGGGAGTAATGTCTTATTACAGAAGAGCTAAGGTTTTCACAGCTCTTTTTCTATTTCTATACAAATGGTACTAAATAATCTGATTAATCTGAACACTGAGGTCCTGGCTATAACATATATAGACATACAGATAGAGATATAGATGGGCAAGCCTGAAACATCACCAGTGAAGTTCTGTGGAGTACTACAGTAGCTTACAAATTACAGTAATTGTTTTACCTTCTGCAAAGCAATTCTTTTGGGGGGATTATTTTTGGTTTGATTTTTTTAATGAGAATTAATGAATAATAATGCTTTCCCAGGTTTTAGTAGGACAGAGGATATAAAAATGATGGAGGATATTAACTGTGACCTGTTCATGAAAGATATCAACCAGACCACTGAGGAAACTCCAGAACAGAAAGTCGTAGTAGTCATGATGGGGAGAAAAAAAGGACTGCACCTGGGACAGAAAACCTGGATAAAGCTGGCCAAAACTCTACCAGTTCTGTGTAGCAGAATCTCTTAGGATCATTTTGATGGGAAAAGAACTTTAAGATCTTCAGGTCCAACCTTAAACCCATTCCCACCATGCCTACTAAACCATGTCCCTAAGTGCCTCATCTGCACATTTCTTGAACACTGCCAGGGACGGCAACTCCACCACTACCCTTGGCAGTCTGTTCCAATGCTTGACCATGCTCTTCACCAGTGTAACAGAAACATGTCCATTTCTTTCATCCAGTGATAAAGATTAGTCATGTGAGCGAATACTTTCCCCAGCATCCCACTTCATTGTTCATCATCCAACAGGCAGCTTTCTCACCCATGTGCTCAGGATCAGAACCATGCTCCAAACCTTCTGATAACAAGGCTTCTACCCCTCACAAAGGTGCCAGAGAGAAGTGTATGGCGTTTCTCTTCCTGGATAGATGATGTAAAGATGTAAAAGAAAAAAGGAAAAAAAAATATATCAGTAAGAAAACTTAAGAAAACTTACACAACAAATGTGATAAAAACAATACGCTATCATTCTTCTTATGCTCATAGTAATAGTATGGTACTAATACCATAGTACCAACCACAGCTGTTGAGTGAGGCAGTACCAAACTAGAATAGAGGGATTTACCCTAAGTTTTTATGTACTAACTTGTAACTGAATATAGTTGAGGTTTTATTATTTTTATTTTGTCAAAGTTTAACAGTTAGCTAGTGCTTGATAGCGTAGAAATAGAAAATATCACAGTTCTAGAAAGCTGGAGATAATCTCATGGGGTCAGGAATAGCAGATCGTCTTGAGAGAGAGGAATGTCAGTGGAGAATAGAAGGCCTTTGCTCCCTTTTCTCTTTTCATTGGTGGTTGCAGCCAAGGTTATATTGACAGTCATATTGCACTAAGTAAGAAGAGCAAATGGAGCAAGGTTTGAGGGAGGTTCCAGCTTAGCCACAGATTAACTTACCCCTTGCCTCAGGAGACTGTCCCTTATTTGCAACTCCTTTCTGGCCAGCTCAGCCATGCTGGCAAATGGGCTGTCTGAATGCATAGAGCAAGGGTCAATGAAACATCTGCTTTTATGGTTCTGTTATTACCAGTATGCTCTTTTCCAGGCTCTATTGTTTGGGAAACCTTTCAAGCATATAATAGGTAAAGTTCCTCCGTATAAGGACCTTCAGCTCCAGCTGGCACCATAGTAATTTGTTTCCCCTGGCAACTCATTCAGGATTCCTGACCTTGATGGAAGAGCTAATGTGACTGCTCCTAGCTCAGTTTCAGCACTGGACGATAAGTATACAATGATGTTGAGCATATTTGTTTTACAGTCTCTTTTGGTCTCTGGCATCTTTCTGCTGTTGACCCTGGTTTGCTGGGCTTCAGCACTGGTGCCCCACAGCAAGAGCTTCTTCCCAGCCTTCTCATTTTTATAAAGAATTACACTTCAGTGACCTGCCATAATAGACTGATATACAATATCAAATCTTTTTTTTTTTTTCCTGAAAAGCTGGATCAAATGAACATTGAAAGAGAAAACATTTGTCAATAAACCAGAATTTTTCTTTTCAGAGATGCCCTCATGTGATAAATAGACCATGTGACTCCAGCTCTTGATATCAATGAGATAGAGTTCCACAAGGCAATGTAACAGATGATAACAGATTACCAGAAAGAAAACATGAGAACATCGTAGGAAAAGTGGCATCATGGAGTTCGGGCCACAGAGGGGAAGACTTTTTATCCAAAATCTGTTGTAAAAGCATAAGGAGATTATTACCAGATTGGGAAAAAAAAAAAAAAAAGAGAGAGAGAGAGAGATTTTTCTCTCTCATCAAAAGATTGATGAAAAAGAGAAAATACAGTGGGAAATATTTCTAACACTATTTGTGCATTTACTGCATTTCCAAACTTACACAATAAAATGTTTATAATAAAAGTGTATTAAAGGTGAAAGAAATGTATATTTCTCTGTATTTGTATGACAAGGAAAATATTTCCTCTGTTTTAGAGTTGCACCAGGATTTAGTAACAAACAGGGGCACCAAATATGCAGGGGTGCATGTAAATATTGCAAAATATTTTCTGAGATTTTAAACATAACTGGAACCCACGTCCATTATTAGTGGAAGATAAGGATATCAGTGGTTAATTTCTGATTCGTTCAACTATTTTAAAATCTTGCCTTTAAAACTTTATTTCCATTACATAATGATTGTTTAGGGGAAAAAAAAATGAAAAAAAAAGCAGAACAAAACTGAAGCCAACATGCAAAATCTACATCCATTGGGGAGGAGGGGAAATGCTAGCAGCCTACGAATGGTAATCATATAACAAATCACAGGAAGGACAGGTGGAATGAAAAATCAATAATTCAGCTAGGAAAGACAATGTGCAATAATTAAATAATGAGCAATGTGATAGCTTACACCTCACAAGCGTGTGCTCCAAGAAGCACTGCAATTGTCAAAGAAAGAAGCAGCAAGGTTTCCTGGCTGGTCTTTGTCTATCTTTTAGCAAAAAAAAAAAAAAAAAAATCCTGTGATCCTGTGAGAGTGTCAAGCCTTCTGCTTACTCAGTTCTGATGTCTATCCAGCTGCTTTTTAAAGCTGACATGCAGAGGAAATTGATAAATTCTGTCATCTCCACACAGTAACTTTAATAATATTTATTTAGTACTTTTCAATCCAGAAGAATTAGGTTTCTCCATATAAAGACACGTCAGAAATGAGTCTGATCTTACAACCACAGTAAATCAGGAGTAACTTGTTAAAATATGAACAATCAAGAACAGATTCAGGATTTGCATTTCCATGCTTATCAGTATAAGGCACAAGGAAGAAGGAGGCCCCTTCCCTGTGTGCTGCAAGCCAGCAAGTGCTTCAGTCAGGAAAGAAGGATGAACAGTGTTAACTTAGATTTGCCATTTTTTCAATGTCCCAATCTTTGGATGAAGCCTGCAAATTAAAATATGTACCTGCCAGGGTTTTGTCGTAACTTCTTCATTTTACAAAGATGTGCTCAGTGAGACACTCAATATTATTATATCTCCTTACAAACAGACCCAAGAAAGGTCAAATACATGGCCAAAATTTCATCAGAAAAGCTAGAAATGAGATTAAGGTCATGAATCCAATGCCTGTCTCCTGGTCAAGGGGTTAAGCAACTCTGGGTCTATCAGGAAGACGAGGGATTTAATTCTGTGTGGTTTCCTGCCACGTAAAGGGGAATTGGTAGTGGATAAAGTGTCTCTAACTTTCAGAGACAAAGGGAAACAGAAGAGCCCTATGGGTTGCTCATGGTCACAGAAAAAATCAGTAGCAGCAAACAAATCCTGTGTCTCTTAACTCTTGTTCCAACGTCTTGGCTACCTGTGCATCCTGCTACTCCTGTCACTTCCAAAATATGACATACAAAGTATTGGTTCACCCAGAGAGTAAATCATTGTGGGACTGCACAGATTCAACTCTGTTTTCCTAGCACAAACCCTGTTCTATCAGAGGAGACCACTTTTGCTTTGGTCTCTAATTTGTATTACATACCCCTGCTTACAATGTGTTCCCCATGGCTATTCTGAAAGAGAAGATTCTTTTTTCCCTCATTTTTTTCCAAAGACACCTCAGGGTGGGTAGGAGAGATATCTTCTTTTATATTTGCAGCAAATGTTGTCATGCTGCTGGATTCACAGAGCACAGACTCTGACATAAAAGCACTCTGTATGGAAACATATGCATATGTACTGAAAAGCACCAGATCCCTTGCACAGTTCAAGTGGGTGCAGGTGAGCACTGAAACAAACATCAGCTCTAAGCAGTTTCCAAGCTTTCCATATAGTTAGCAGCTTGGCCTGTGGTTTACAGAAAAGGCTATTGTTGCTTTTTAATCTCCTTTCAGTGTAGGGATTGACTGCTCTCTCCACTGCACTGATAAAACGTAAATTGCTTATCCTCTAAAGCAGCCTTCACCTGACCACTGACTACACTACTCTCTTGCCAGGCTCCTGATAATCTCTTCACACCTCTTTTTTTCAGTCTCTGTTCTGTTAAGCTTGAGGGATTTCTGGGGCCTCATAGAGAAGCAGAATTATAAAGGTCTTTTTCCTTTTTTTTTTTTCCCCTCTGCTCTCTTGTCTGTCTGTGAGATTAAACTCCATTGCGGGGGGGGGAAGCAAAATGTGGAAATGTGGTGATGATGCTAGCATGCCGAGAAAAATTTCAATTCCACATCATGCTGACAGCTTTTGCATGTGCTGAAAAATAATAGCGATCTGTAGAGGTCACCCAGACGCCAGATTCTCAGCAGTATAATGTGGTGTTTTCTCAAAATCTGGTCCATGACTGCTCACTTCTCAAGATGAAGTCGTTTGGGAACAGCTAATATTTGATTTCTTTAGAAGTCAAGACTCCTGTCTTTTTTTTTTTTTTTTTTGTCCCATAGTCAGATTGTAATAAGGAATAAGCATAAATACTCTGTGGCCATCACAGCAGTCAGTGAGACATCCTCTCTTTGAATGCCTCTTATCCTGCAGAGGAATTAAAAAAAAGAAAAGGCATTCAAGAATGTGTAAAAAAAAACTTCAAAGAATTAAATCAGAAATTAAATGTAGTAATATAATTAATGAAGAGAATAAAGAGAATAAAACAGTGACATGTGAAGCCATAGGAAAGGAAGCCAAATGAAACTTCAGCCTTTCTTTTCATAGTGAGAGGGAAATTGATATATATATTTAAATATGTGTATATACGTGTGTGTATATATATTTATTTATATCTATTATATATATAAAAAGTATAAATTGAGCAAAAGAAAATATTCATAAGATTGCAGAGGAGAGAGTAATTGGACCATGAAGAACATATTATTATTCCTTCTTTTTTTTTTTTTTTTTTTTTTTTTTTTTTTTTTTTTTTACTTTGGAATACTAAATCACAGTTGAAATCTTGATGGTCGCATTTGATTCACTACTATTGATGAAGCTAGTGTGATTTCATAAATATTCAGCCCTCCTCTATCTCTGACCTACAATGATGACTCAGTGAAAAGTATCAAGATACGTGACAAATAAAATGATCTCTTCAGAGAGCATCAGAAGGTCTGATCCCCCACAGATCCTTAACTTCAGATTGTCCATGCTTGTTCCTTTTTTCTGAGAGTTTCTTCCTTTTCATGTAAAGAGAATTCTGACTCCTCAAGAAGACTCTGATTTCTGACGATCAGAGTAAGCAAGAGAAGGACAGGAGCTTCTCTCCCTCTCCAGAATGGCAGTGCACAGAATGAGGGGTTTAAGAACAAGTGCTGATCCCAGGAATTGACCTAGTTTCCTTTTTAAGATAAAGAGCAAGGATGCAGTGGAACTTTGGTAGGATGATGGTCGGGGTCAGACAAAGCTTCCTCATAGTTAATGATTATTCTCAGAGCTCCATTTTCTCTCCTTTCAGCCCCTGTGATTACTACAGATCCAACCACACTGAGAGAAAGAGGAAGATCTGATCATGGCTCATCCCAGAGCAGTAATGTGGATTGCACTGAGCCCTCTGTTGGAGATGGTCCATCGCTACTCCAATGCTAGCATGGTGGCGTGCTCTTCCCAGATGCGCTCATAGTGCTTTTTGAAGCCTTGCTTTTGTTGCTTGGGAATGAGACTTTGAATAAAATGAGGCAAACAAAAGTCAGTCTGGTTTCTAGGGCAATAAGGTGAATCCTTGGGGGGTGAAAAATGGATAGGGCATCACCAGTGCAAGTTTGCATGTATATGTCTGTGTCTGGGCATGCAATGGAAGTGGACAGGAAACTCTCTTGTGGGTCCACCTGAGCCATCTCTAGACAATCTTGACTATTCCAGACTACATCTCCGACACGCTCAAGTCTCTGTGGGCTGCATTTCAGATCCTGCATGTGCCAGCAGGCAGTGATGGATAGGGAAAGCAGAATGATCAAGTTAAAGGTAAGAAAACAGGAAATATCACTGGGGACGTTTCACCTTGTATGTAAATAAAAAAAATATGCCTCTGTTTTCTTTTTCTTTTCTGTTGTGTTTGTGTGCAATGGATAGCACCTGCATCTGCTCCAAAATGATGTGGCTGGCCACTCAGTGAGGGAGGAGGGTGGACCTGAGCTAGCACCTACAATGTCCATGTGCACTGGCTCCCAGGGTCACAAGGGCTGCATAAAGGTAAATTTGGGTCATTCAGCAATGCAGGGCTACTCACTTGGATGGCAGTGTTGGGTTGGTGCCATCCAAAAGGGATATTTGGTCTTTGAAAGCAAAATTAACATGAGCGTGAGGGATCTTCACCTCTGTCCATGGAGGTGAAAGAGATTGTGAGTTTGGTGGTGATCACACACCTCACAAAACCAGAAATCCTACTGTGAAATCCTATCATGGAATTTGTATTCAGACATGCGCCAATTTGATGGCTCCTTTGTAACAAACTTAAAACAGTTTTTATTCCATAAAGCTTGACTGGAAAGTTCTCTCTTCATCCGTTTTGATTAATGACTTTCACAGAATAGAAGCATCTGGGGAAGACATCCTCTTGTCTTCTTCCCAGTTAATGTTTGACACTTGTTACAACTCATATGACAGTGATACCTGACAAATACTCCTTACAACACCTACAGTAAAACTTTTGCAGGTACTGACCTAAGTAATGAATTTAGCAGCATCCAGCTCTGCATCTCCAAAAATAATGAAGTCTCGATAGAGAATTTACAGAGGGCAAAGATAATTGAATCAAAAGCATCAGGATGATGCAATTAAGCACAGGTGATTGGAGCCAAAATATACTCCTTAGTTTTCCAATGCACTATCTCAGGGAATTTAAAACCAGGGTACTAAACCACTAACATGAACGTTTCAGGCTAAAAATGAATCCTTCTTAATCTTGATGATCTTAAAAGAGAAAATAAGGAGTTAATTAGGAGTCAACAAACATTTTTGAAATTCATATTAGTTTCCATTAATTGTTTAGATGAGCCATAGAATCACAGAATCATAGAATCGTTATTGTTAGAAGAAACCTCCAGAGATCATCTAGTCCAACCTCTAGGCACATGCAGGGTCACCTAGAGCACGTAGCACAGGACTGCATCCAAGTGAGTTTTGAAGATCTCCAGAGAAGGAGATTCTACAACCTCTCTTGGCAACCTGTTCCAGTGCTCTGTCACCCTCACTGTGAAGAAATTTTTCCTTAAGTTCCTGTGGAAACTTTGGTGTAGTTTGAGGCCATCTCCTCTTGTCCTGTTGCTGGCCACCACCGAAAAGAGGCTGACCCCATCCTCCTCACTGCCTCCCTTGAGGTAGGTATATACACTGATCAAGTCCCTTCTCAGGCTTCTTTTCTTTGGGCTGTACAGGTCCTGCTCTCTCAGCCTTCCCTTATAGGGCAGATATTCCAGGCCCCTGATCATCCTCCTAGCCCTGTACTGGACTCTCTCCAGTAGTTCCATGTCCCTCTTGTACTGTGGAGCTCAGAACTGGACACAATACTCCGGATGTGGCCTCACCAGGGCTGAGTAGAGGGGCAGGATCACCTCCCTCGACCTGCTGGGGGCGCTCTTCTTAATGCACCCCAGGATCCCATTGGCCGCCTTGGCCACGAGGGCACACTGCTGCCTCATGGTCAACTTGTTGTCCACCATGACACCCAGGTCCCTCTCTGCAGAGCTGCCCTGCAGAAGACCTTCCTAGTATATAGGGACTAGTCTCTAGTCCCTATACTGATGCATGGGGTTACTCCTCTCCAGGTGAAGGACCTTGTACTTGGTCTTGTTGAACTTCATGAGGTTTCTCACTGCTCAGTTGTTCAGTCTGTCCAGGTCCCTCTGGATGGCAGCGCAGCCCTCTGGGGTATCAGCTACTCCTCCCGGTTTGGTATCATCAGCAAACTTGCTGAGGGAGCACTCTGTGCCTTCATCCAAGTCATTGATGAATAAATTGAACAGGACCGGACCAAGGACTGACCCCTGGGGGACACCGCTAGCTACAGGCCTCCAACTAGACTCCGCACCGCTGATCATCACCCTCTGCGCTCTGCTATCCAGACAGTTCTCAATCCACTTCACCATCCACTCATCTATCCCACACTTCCGGAGCTTGTCCAGGAGGATGCTGTGAGGGACCGTGTCAAAAGCCTTGGTGAAGTCCGGATAGATGATATCCGCAGCTTTCCCCTTATCTACCCAGACAGTCATTCCATATAGAAGACTATAGAAGAATACTTCTGAGCACCTTCTTGTCCTCCACGTGCTTGGAGACAACAGCCAGGACAACAGGACGAGCTGTTCCATCACTTTTCCAGGGATCAAGGTGAGGCTGATTGGTCTGTAGTTGCCTGGGTACTCCTCCTTGCCTTTTTTGAAGACTGGCATGACACTGGCTTTCTTCCAGTCTTCTGGCACCTCCCCCATTCTATAGGATCTTTCAAAGATGATGGAGCTTAGCAATAACATCTGCCAGCTCACATAGCACTCTGGGGTGCATCCCGTCAGGGCCCATGGATTTGTGGGTATCAAGTTTGCCTAAGTGTTCTCTAACCCAATCTTCCTCTACCCAGGGCAAGTCTTCTTCTCTCCAGGCTTCTTCTCTTATCTCTAGGGTCTGGGACTACAGAGGTAATGGAATCCCAGAGTTTTCCCTATTGCTCTTGGTAAACACTGAAGCAAAGAAGGCATTCAGTTGCTCTGTTTTTTCGGTGTGTTTCATAACCGGGGCACCCATCCCATCCACCAGAGGACCCACATTTTCCCTAATCTTCCTTTTGCCATTGATATATTTGAAGAAGCTCTTCCTGTTATCTTTAACATCCCTTGCCAGATTTAATTCCAAATGTGCCTTAGCCCTCCTTTGTCATATCCATGCATTCCCTGACAACATTCCTAAATTCCTCCCAAGGAGCCTGTCCTTTTCTCCACTTTCTGTATAACGCCTTTTTCTGTTTGAGTTTTGTCAGGAGCATCTTGCTCATGCACGCAGGTCTCCTGCCTCCCCTGCCTGACTTCTTACTCATTCTTACATGCACTGATCTTGAGCTTGGAGGAAGTGCTGCTAGAATATTAACCAGCTCTCTTGGGCCCCCTTCCTTCTAGAATGTTAGCCCATGGGATTCTTCTGAGTAGGTCTCTGAAGAGGCCAAAGATGGCCCTCCTGAAGTCCACGGTTACAAGGCTACTTACAGCCATGCTTCCTCCTTGTTGGATCCTGAACTCCAATAAAACAATCCCAGAAAATCTAAAAATGTTATATGATACTTTAGCTGCTTTTGATATGAATCTGACTTCATTTTAAAATATTTGAATATTTTAGAAAGCTAAATCATGATCTTGTGTTCTACCTTGAGACTGACTAAACTAATTTAGTTTATCCCAGATTAAATTCCCTAGGATTTGTTTTTCTTTTCCAAATTTTTTGTGGAACAAAATGTTTATCTAAATGCTTCTAGAATACTTTTTTCGGTACATCTTTGCCACTTTGCTCAAATTGAATGTGTGTTTGTGTAACCATACGTGCTTTCATTCTCTGATATGAGTAATTCTGTGTAATTGCTAAGAATGTCCATTTTTATATACCTGTTTATCTATGCAAATTCTACTGAATTTCTCAGCATCATTTGTTTCACATCACTCACCATGATGCAGCAGCATTTTGGAAATTATTGCAGTGGTTTCAGTACATTGAATAGATATGTCTTCTTTTGTCTTTTCTACTGCAAAAATGTTGGAAAGTGTGTATACCTTCACTGTTCTGGCGTATACCTGAGATATCCAATGCTTTTGCCAGGATGCATTGGAATCCTCATTTAATTTTAATTTTGTGATTATATCAAAGAGATGGAGGGAAAAAAAAAAGTCTTATTTATTCCAAGCACTTTTGTTAATGACATATAGATTGCTATAAAAGCTGGAAAGTCAGATCAATTTTATGAGCAATTAAATGGGGTCTATCCAAAGGTAATTAATTTTATGGGGGAGGCTGAGCAAGGTGATACTATAACATTTTTACATGCAGTGATGATAGGAGAAAAAGATAGCTCACTGGCTATTAAATGTTTCCAAATGTTCACATTGCATATTGTTATTTATACTTCAAGTCTGTTCGCTGTTTTACTATTAAAAAAGTTCTTCTCTTCTGGATCGTTAAATGTGCAATTTATGCATGCTCTAATGAATATTATGTATACCAATGTTTTTATGAAAATCAGCTTTTCACTTTATAGATGGTAACTATCTTCTGCTCTTTGGCAATATGACCAACAGTTAGATGTATATCAGTGAAAATAGTAGTTCTCTCAGATTTCCAGAGAAGTTAAGGGAGGAAAGCTGCTTTTGTTAAAGACCAAATATGGAAAAGCTTAGAAAGTAGCTAATTACTGGTGGAACAAAACACCACTGGGGCAGTCCACAAGAGATATTATTAGATTATACTCTCAAAGAAGTAAAGCCACTATGGTTCAGAAACAAGAATATGGTAAAAAAGTCAATCTGAACAACAAAATCACAAGTTCAAGTGCATATTGTGTTAAAAAAAAAAAAGAAAAAAAAAGTGTTTCCTTTCATTAAAAATGATTAAAAAAGACGCCTTCTAGGCTCACATAATGTCCTTTGCATATCATGTCATATGTTAGGAAAAACAGGTTCCTAGTCCAAATTCTCTAGGATAATTTAGAATTAGAAGCTATGGGGTCCACTCTTACCAACTAGTTTTTATTTTGTTTTGTCTTGTTT
>NW_010584393.1:190976-210675 GCF_000705375.1 Tinamus guttatus | reverse complement strand
TTTTTTCATTTCCATCATGATTTGCAATGTCCTTCTTGATAAATGCTCCAACCAAGATGAGGCTGTAGAGGAATCCAGAGAGGTACGTATTCCAATATTACTCTTGCATTGTTGCTGCAGCTGAACATTAAGATCTTCAGACCTGCCTTTTTAACCTTCCTTGATCTGTTGCTGCTAGTCCTGAACTCTTCAAGGTTTAACAAGTGATTTAAGAGCTCCTGTTTCTTTTTCTTTGGTTAATTTGATTTCTTTTTCAGTGCAGAATTTCATTTGTGTAAGGTGAAGTCTCTCTGAAGTGCACCAACAGCCTCCTTGTCCTTGTCTAGGGCTATGAGAATAACTAATATTTTGGTCTGAGTTCCAGACAAAAGATGATAGCATTTAAACAAGTATGTAAACGTTCAATTGTGTTGTGTTCCCCAAAATGAAAATCTGGGAGGGGCAGGGTACTGTACTTGACAGTACTCTCATTGAATCTCAGATAACACATTTTGGTTGCTTATATGTGCAAGGAGTGAGGAAGTCTCATCACTCTCCAGTAGTCTCAAGGTCTGAGCACCCATCTGTGACGTGGAGAAGGGCCCTTCATGCCTACAGACTGAGGTGGTGTTATCATCTGGTTACACATCAGTCCAAAGTAATATTTTGCGCACACTTAAATCCTCCTATGTGTATTTTTCTACTTTTCTCTTAAAGATCATAGGGTTTGAATTTAAATTAGTTTACAGTCTTGGAACTGAAAGGCAGACATCAGAGTATGTAGTTCTCACTGACAGGTCCAGGCCAAGTTTTCTGGAATAAGATGAGCTGGAGTCAACAGAGGTGCTACCCTTTGGTTTCCCACAGTTCACCTTTTCTCTGAGATAAAACTTTATGGAGCCTGAAGTATTTGCATTATTGTAGATTCTTGAAGCTAAATAAAATAGAGTATATCCTCCCATTGTATGCTCCAAGTATTGATTTATTGGAAAGAGTGGTTAGCAATTCTTTGATAATATAGCATTTCAATAACTTTTTTCACAAAGTCTGTTGTGCATTTGACACTGCAGTTCTGAAATAATTCAGAAATAGTTTGGCAATAACAAAAGTTGCACACCAGACTTGTCAGATCTTACCCAGAACTTGTTTTCTTCTACTTCTACCTTCTAACGACCTTCACCTTTTTCTAGCTCATCATTCATCACTTGTGATGATAATTACTGAATACATTAAGCCATGAAACCCAGGGAAGTTCATTGTTAGCTCCATTCTGTACTGAAAAAAACACTATTTAATCCTATTTTCCCTTTCTTTTCTGCACCCCTGTGCCCTATCTCCTTATCTGTTTTAAAATGTCTTGTAATAAATCTTGTCAAAGGCATTCTGGAGATCTGAATGAATTACTTCCCTTTACTTATTAATTAAGATAAATCAATCTTATTCCAAATGAAATGAAGCTCATAAAGGACTGAATATCTTTGGTCATCTCAAGTCTTATTTGAAATCTGTTTCAAGAAAATAGGTAATGGAGGTGAGTGGGCCTTGTGATTGGCATAACCTGTTGGAAAAGGGTTACCTGGTCTCACTCACTCAGAGGTTCCCATGTGGCCACTTGATTCTGTATCTGAAGATTATTCCATTCTGAGAAGATCAAGTTTTAGAACTTTGATAGACTTTTGTCGGTTTATTTGGAAGGCAAATTATGGTAGTCTGGGGGTTTTGTATTTGCTGTATATGCCTGATGGGCTGCATGCAGTTTTCTTCTGTCAATGAGTGCAGTGAGGCCAGAGGGGTTATTTGATGGTTGGGAAGAGCACATCTAGGGACAGGACCAAGACTTGTAAGGGTGGTTCTTATTCTCCTAAGGGAGATACCCTAAAAAGGTTCAGAGTGTTCCTAAAGCAGGATATTTTCAGTGTGTGTCAAATATACGCTGAAAAGCTTGAGATGATCGTCAGGTGCTAGCTGTCACTTTACATTTAGAAGAGGAGCTTGAGTGCTATATGAAGTGTTTTTCTCTGACAATGCACTGCTTTAAGTGTTGACCCAGAGCAGGAAACATCCATTTTCCATTTTCTTCCTTGTTCATTGGGACTATCTCCTGCCTGCCTCACCTCCGAGGAGTACACAGCATTTGAGGGATGCTGAATGCATTTCTCCTGATGGTGCATGCTGGCAGAGCTTCAAATATTCACCCTCAGTAGGTCTCAGATACATTAAGGAGGCATGACTGTTTCCTGGCAGCTGGGATGGAACTGGGAGATACCCTACTATTGTGTTCTCAGAAAACATCCCCGGAAATAAAGAGTTCATCTATTCTGATATATACATGCATTAAAAACAAAACAAAACAAACAAACACACACACAAAAAAACAAAAAACAGTTAAAATGGAACATCTGGCTGAATAGACCAGGAGTGTAATAATCTGTTTGGTAAATGGGGAAATATTTCTCAGTATCATCCGTGAATATCTAGGAGTTAAAGCCCAGGCTTGCTTAACCAAAACCTTACTCATCTTTGAGAGGGAAACTCTTCAAAAATACAGATCTTGATGGCAGCAAGATCCGTGACTTAGATATTGCAGTTAAACCAACAGAATGTGAGATTTATTTGATGTTACATAACAAGTCTTGGGGTGAAAGAGTCCAAGCTCTTTGACACTGGCAGCCTTAGTCATTAGAAGGATGCTATTTCAGTTATGAATTATTACAACCCTGGGAACACATTAGTCATGGTTCATCACCGTGTTACTTTATGGTCCTTATTGGTGTCTTACAATGTCAATATGTGCTTTATTTAAAGTTCCTTTCACTTTAGCTGCTGAGAAAGGAAGAAATTCTCCTGTGCAGCAGGCCAGAACATTGCCTATTCATCACACAAGTTCTATCTGAGTATTCAAAATATATTTTAACTGAGACGGAAGTAACAAATAAAGTTTCTATAAGGTCTTTTACACACAGCTGGAATTCAGCTGTGAATAGGAAGGCACTAATTAACAAATAAGTTATTCAATGGAAAATATCTACATTAGTCAGTTAACTAAATGATGAGGATAATTCCTCTGGCCCTATTTATAATACCTATAAGATCTTGACCTTCAGTATAATTTTGGATAGGAAGACTTAATGAGAAATATTTGCAGAAAAAGAATGGATGAGGGGCTAACAACTAAAAACAAATAGCAGAAAAATCATCAGATATAAGCCTTCTGCATGATGGCCCAAAATATAAACAAAAATTATTATTTTCAAAATAATTTTAATAAAATCAATATTCTTACAATTAAAGCCTAATTTAATAATATAATGATAATGTTAATAATTTTAATAACCACCTGCTTTTTAAAATGATCTTTCTTTCTAAAAGAATGAAATATTTTTGTTTTTTATTATGCATTAACCTTTCTCTTAATTTATTTTAGATATAAAATGTCATTTTAAAGTGAAAGATGAGATTTTTTAAGGAAAATTAAAACTTTTCATTTAGAAAATAAAATGCTTGTCATTTCCATTCACATTTGGTGAAAGTTTTTAGTCCATTCACCGTGAACTCCTTGATACTCCCTATACTCCCTACAAATCCAAGAAGTTTGCTAAAAGTGTTTGTTCAGTTCCAGTTGTCAGTACTCAGATAATATGTTTTTTTTAAAAAAAAAAATAAAAAAGTGTTTTGACACAGATACATTAAACCAAAGGAAACAACTATTTTCTTCTTGAGCTGCATATAAATGCAATCTTTGTTCTGAAACTGTTGGTTTACCAACAAATTGATAATAAAAAAGCACACAACCCAGTGCCACTAACAACCTTTCTAAAATGAAACATACTGAGGCATTTCTGTAATATCAAACTTTAGCTATATCTCCTGACCATTGATAACACGAGATATGAGCTTAACCATTTATAGGTACTGGTATGCAAGAAGTCATAGTCAAGAACTCCTTGTAGAAGAAGTTATGATTTCACAACAGTGTCTCTAGCATTTATATATTGTCTTCTGCATCACTATTAACTGTAATCCAGTCCTCTTCAATAGAGACTCGTCTCAAGGAAAGTGCATCACTTCACATTCATTTTCTCCATAGAATTTCCTCAAAGCACTTTACAGTTAACTGCCTAATATATACAGATGTATGTAAGATAACAAGAGATGGAGAGAAGCCAACCTTTATGAATGCAAAACCTTAAAGTTAGCATTTCA
Organism: Tinamus guttatus; assembly: GCF_000705375.1. The sequence continues at coordinate 206,493 of NW_010584393.1, read as the reverse complement.
ATAAGTAACTTTGCTTCATATATGTCCACCAGGTAATAATATGTTAATAATAATATAACCAGAAGAGTAGAAACAGTGCTTGAAGAAATTCCAATTAATAGAAAAACTTGGGATTCACAAAATGAACGCTTCAGGCTTTATCTCCTCTGTTCTGCTCCTGCTCCTGTGAGGTAGCACTTCCCAGCAAACTCTCTGAGGTGCTTTCAAAGCTAAAGTCATAAAACAAGCTAAGCTCAGTCTTTACAAGCAGGTGTGCAAAGGCCATCAGGCTCTTGCCATTACTATATCTTTACCATGCCACAGGAAATAAGCATTATGAATGCATTAAAAATGAAGAGATTCTTGAATGTATCAATAGTGGACTCATGAATTACTGCTAAACATTTTACCCACCAAATTCATTTGTGCATACGAAGAAGCATGCTTCTCTTACTCAGTATAACTGTGCAGTGCTTTTGCTAAATATATGCAGCAGGACTATTGCACTTACTGTGGCTATATAGTATGTGGTTATAACTCTTCCTGGGCTATCCTTTTTTTTTCCATAAACTGTTTACGGGTAGCAGTGTTCTTTTTTTATCAAGGCGAGTTCTTCAGCCTCCAAAAAGTCAATGGCAAATATCAAATATTGTGGATTTTCTTGCACAGAATAACAAAAGAGTAGCCAAAATAAAATCTGGAAGAATTATTAGAACTGAAGAGGGGATGACTGCAATCTTTCTTTGAAAACCTTTTTCTCTTCAAGATACTCAGGGTTATTTTGTTAGACTAGAGGAAACTTGGATTGCTGAAAGTCCTATTATACAAAGCTATGGTTACTCTAGATAGCGAAAAAGAGAGGATCCCAGGCCGATGGGAATGAGGAACTATTCTCTGAATATTTATGATTTACTTGTGGAACATTAAGTTTAAAATAACTATCTTAATTTTTCCAGCTATAAAAATAGGATTACTAAGCACAAAGGGTAATTAATCACCCCAGTGTACCTTGGACTTTTCTCTGGTACCACAATATGATTAAAGCAGACTTTATTTACAGCCCAAATTTTCCTTCATTTGGGGAACTCTATTGATTTAAGCACGCTTTAGCAAGAAAATGATTTCAGGATTTGGACACAGTCTCAAAAGCCAGACATGACTATTTTCATCGAAAACATTGCCATCTGCAAGGCAATCCAAAGAAGGATTTATTTTCCTTCTATTCCTCTGGTGCCCATTCTTTCTTTCACTAGTTGGATGAAAACTTTTTGTCCTCTGTGTGTGTTCAGCAAACACTGATACACTGTGGGATTTTTTTAGTTATTTGTTCGTTGGTTTTTATTATATCCTTGTTAAAATTGCTCTGACTTTGCTAGCACAATATTTAAGCTTGCTTTTATAGACAAGATGTTTAGAAACTGCTATATATAAAAGAGTGAATGGAAATAAGTGGTAATTTCTCTTGGTAATTTGTTTCCATATATAGCTATCACAGAATGAACATGTGTACAGGATTCCCTCTCCCTGATGTGTCTCCGTTCATTTTCAGGTAATCACTTTCGGTTGTGTTGTAGCAAGAGGCAAAGGAAGAAAAGGAAGCCTTTGTAGAATATGTACCTCAGCGTTACACAGATAACATTAAAAGAGAGAAACTAATCTCCAAGGAACGCACAAACGCTTTTCTGAGAGTAAATCAGGTAGCTGACTTTCCTCTTACTCTCTCAATTATCAGCTCCTGTATGGGAACACCAGAAGATGATCCTCTTATGACACCATTAAAAGAGTGCTTAGCAAGCATTGCAACATTTTCCTCACTTTTCTTTCCCCTATTTTTCATTCTCCCTTTCTTGAGGTAGGATTTCTTTCTCTTTTTCATTCTTTTCCCTTTTCCCATGCTTTTTTTTTTTGTTTTCCTCCCCCTCTAATCCTTCCTCTCCATTACAGTTTTCTTCATGAGTTTTCTGTCACCTTCTGCCTGTTCTTCATGCCTTGAAGCACTTCTAGCCTCTCATGTTCATGTTCACTCCAGCTTCTGAGAGTACTAGCAGAGTTTCTGTTCGAAGACATATTAGTTGCTAAGCCAGCCAGCCAAGTTGCTAAGCATCCCAAAGCGACACTGAGGGGTTGCAATGTCATATCTGCCAGGGCCCACCAAGCAGCCTGGCAGCCAGAAATGAATCCTGCTGTAGGAGCTGTTTAACTGTCTGTTTAACGGAAAAGTATGAAAGCAGAAAAATGCATGTTTGTCTATGTGACAATCACAAGGTAATGCTGGAAGGCATTAGGGAAAAAAAAAAGACAACTAAGAAATACTGTATATTTTACTTACTACATGGGGGAAGTTCAGAGCTCAGAAGAGAAACTGCACTGATTCTTTTTTAACAATTTTTGTTATTATTTAATGTGACCAGAGTAGCAGAGTAGAACAGTCAAGACATGCTTCTGGTTTCAAAATGGGAACCATATTTCCTTCCTTCCTTCCTTCCCTCGTTCCTTCCTTCCTTCCTTCCCTCGTTCCTTCCTTCCTTCCTTCCCTCGTTCCTTCCTTCCTTCCTTCCCTCGTTCCTTCCTTCCTTCCTTCCCTCGTTCCTTCCTTCCTTCCTTCCCTCGTTCCTTCCTTCCTTCCTTCCCTCGTTCCTTCCTTCCTTCCTTCCCTCGTTCCTTCCTTCCTTCCTTCCCTCGTTCCTTCCTTCCTTCCTTCCCTCGTTCCTTCCTTCCTTCCTTCCCTCGTTCCTTCCTTCCTTCCTTCCCTCGTTCCTTCCTTCCTTCCTTCCCTCGTTCCTTCCTTCCTTCCTTCCCTCGTTCCTTCCTTCCTTCCTTCCCTCGTTCCTTCCTTCCTTCCTTCCCTCGTTCCTTCCTTCCTTCCTTCCCTCGTTCCTTCCTTCCTTCCTTCCCTCGTTCCTTCCTTCCTTCCTTCCCTCGTTCCTTCCTTCCTTCCTTCCCTCGTTCCTTCCTTCCTTCCTTCCCTCGTTCCTTCCTTCCTTCCTTCCCTCGTTCCTTCCTTCCTTCCTTCCCTCGTTCCTTCCTTCCTTCCTTCCCTCGTTCCTTCCTTCCTTCCTTCCCTCGTTCCTTCCTTCCTTCCTTCCCTCGTTCCTTCCTTCCTTCCTTCCCTCGTTCCTTCCTTCCTTCCTTCCCTCGTTCCTTCCTTCCTTCCTTCCCTCGTTCCTTCCTTCCTTCCTTCCCTCGTTCCTTCCTTCCTTCCTTCCCTCGTTCCTTCCTTCCTTCCTTCCCTCGTTCCTTCCTTCCTTCCTTCCCTCGTTCCTTCCTTCCTTCCTTCCCTCGTTCCTTCCTTCCTTCCTTCCCTCGTTCCTTCCTTCCTTCCTTCCCTCGTTCCTTCCTTCCTTCCTTCCCTCGTTCCTTCCTTCCTTCCTTCCCTCGTTCCTTCCTTCCTTCCTTCCCTCGTTCCTTCCTTCCTTCCTTCCCTCGTTCCTTCCTTCCTTCCTTCCCTCGTTCCTTCCTTCCTTCCTTCCCTCGTTCCTTCCTTCCTTCCTTCCCTCCTTCCTTCCTTTCTTTTTCTGGTGAAAGTACTCACATGAATGTATCCTATCCTTCCTTTGCTCATCCGGTACATGAATGATCTCTGGACCAGCTCCCATCTGCTGTTATGGACTTGACTCATAAAGTTTTCCTCCATGCCTAGTTTCATTGCAAATAGGCCCTTGCTTCTCCAAGGGACTGTGGATACCAGAGCATCACGAACAATAGGCTCTGCTGTCAGAAGTGGAACCAGAAAGTGCCCCAAGGAGTTCATCCGTAGTCTGCCACGTTAGCTGAAAATGTAATGAATGTTTTCTAGAAAAATGGTTAAACATCAGGTACTCATCTGTATGGTCTCTTGTATCTATCTCCATTCCCACATCACACTGAGTGATGAAAGGTAGCATATCCCACTACCCCCTAGAGGATTTATCTAGGATAGCAAAATACACAACAAAATACATATTACCTAAGCCTTTGACTGAAACCCAGGATTAGGAACTCATTGAGGACTCTGATTATTGTTGTCTGGTAATAAGAATAGGTAAATGGTTGCATTCAAGCATTTGAAAATTGATTTCAAGAGGCAGAGATTCCCCCAAAACTCAAAAGCAGAATTTCCTTGTTCTGATTTTAAGAGCAGCCTCTGTAATTTTATCACATACCTCTTGAGCTTCTATTACAATATGATGCATGAGAGAAAAAGAGCAGTGAGATTTGAAATATGCCTTCTATATTCTTCTTAAATATCTCGATCAAAAGCCCACATATTCACCTTAATTCCAAAGGAATTACCCTTTGGAATACCCCCAAATACTGTCACAGAGCATTCATCACCTCATACTGAAACATTACCTGTTTATTTCAGCTGTTCCTTGACACATATCCTATAGTATTTGATTCCTTTATATAACATCCCTTAGGTACTGGTCTTCCAAAGTTCTGGATGTTTAAATCCAAAATACTTCAGTTCAAACTCATATCAGACAAGCTGTTACTGATAAGACCATAGTCATACACAGCTGACTGTCATTCAGGTGTTTATGGAGGCAGAAAGAAAAATCCCATTCCACCTCACACTTAATCAATCTTTGTCACTCCACCAAGTTCTTTTATCTGACTAAATTCCCTGTGGCTAGGAGAAAAAAAAAAACATAAATGGAAGCCCTGCAGCTGATAGTGCAGCTGAAAATAGTGGAAAGTTCAAGTCACCTCAAAATCTGTTGCAGGGAAGGACAGAGGTCCATCACCCTGCTTATAGCAGCAATAGTTCTGTGTCAGAGCCACAGAGTTCTCATACCCTGGGGTCTCCAATGTGCCTTTTTGTTCATTCAAGCTACAACACATTCTCACAGTCTGGATATACTGTCAGAATTTGAAGTTTTATATCTTTCCTTGCCCTTCTCATCACTCAACTGAGGAAAGACCCATCATAAGAGCTGTTACACTGACACCACTGATAGATACCTCATCCCTGCAGCTCGGATGCATCAACAGAGACCTGGCCTGTAAGAGCTGGCTGGGAAGGTAGCTAATTCATCATGGCTGGGCTGGGCACCTCTAAAGCTGGTCATCTGATTTATGACAGGCCTAAATGAAATTCCAAAGGCTGTTTTAAACACTGAAAAGGGCAAGACCAAGACTGTCCTCCAATTCAGGCTCCCCATGGTCATTCACGCAGCCCATGTTTGCTTATGCCTTGTGCTAAGCTGAGATCAAGTCAACTTTCTGTCTTCCAGAGAGGGAAATCTGGACCATAGCTATAGCCTACAGTGTTGGCTATAGCCTGAGAACCTCAGCTAGTGGATGGGCAGAGGCAGCCAGAATAGTATCCTGCTATGCCCTGGTTTTTAGTCTCTTTTCAGATGCATTTTTGACTTTTGCTGAGGGGGATCATTGAAGACCCAAAGTGACCTCACAGAAAGACCCAGATGCTTGCCACACTGGTTTTGATATTTTGTAGATATTTCTAAGAACAATGGAAAACCAGAGATTTTCTGAAATCCCTGGCCTCTTATAGCAGTCTATATTAATACCATCTTTCTCTCAACAGCTTTCAAAACAGGCACGTGGCATGTCTTCAAGTTTTTTCTCTTTCTTTTAGCATGTCTTTTTGTTATGCACCCTATTTGGTAATGTTTCTGGGGAAATAAACTTATTTCACCTGTTAAACTGACAATCTTTCATCTTAGAAGGCTTTTATAGGGTGCTTAGCTATTCATTCCCTTGGCATCATTTTTGACAGTGTGCAGTCAGCAGCTTGGTGAGGGAAACACGTTAATGGAAAGTCAACAGCAAGGGAATTGTCTTGGCAAAAAAGAAGAAAGAGGAAGGTGAATAACAAAGAAAGTTTCCATTCATTTCTTAGTAAGCAAACATAAGCTATCCTTCCTTCTTGGGAGCTAGAAGTACCTGGGACAGTGTTGGATCAAAGCTGACCTGAAGTGCCCTGTTCACCAGTTTTGATGACTTGGCTCCTGCTGGGCTAGCAAATGTTCTGTAACATGCAGTAGACTGGGACAATGCATATGGCCTCTGGGATACTGCTGCGCAAGTGATTATTATTATTTTTTTTTTTTTTATAAAAAGAAATACGTCCAGCATAGTTTATATTAATAACCATTTTGTCCATTAAAATCTGTGATGAAGTGACAACACTTAAAATTCAAATAATCATAAATTCCTTCACTCAGGCAAAATAAGTAGATAAATATAATTTTTACCATTGGGGAAGATTCTTCTAGTGGTGCTACCAGAGTCGATGCATCTTGTGCCTGATTGTACCCATTATCTCTGTTGTGATGATTTTGGCCTAGATTTCCCCTCTTTGCATTGACCATTCATCAACTCTTGAGAGGCAGGCAGACAGATTTTGGAGGATCACAGATACTGATTGGAACATTTGGTACCCAAAGGTAGTGAGTGGGTTCTGTATTGTGAAAGTGAGTCTCTGCCATACTGTGCTAAACTGCTTGGTTGTCCCAGACACACAGATGTTTCAGTCTTAATACTGCAAAGTTTGTGCCAGAAATATTGTTCCTCCAGGAGGACTCAGAAGTGGGTCGGGCCCACAGGCCTACTGCCTGCAATCTAAGCAAAGGAACATGGACAACCTATGGCATCTTTGTGAGACCAGAGTCAAATAAGAGCAAAGATACTGTCTTTAATTTCACCTCATGGCTCTAATTCAAAAGAAATGGGTAGCACTGAGCTAGTCCCCTTATCATGATTGCACCCACTCTGCATTTTCTCAGTAGTTGCCAGTAGGTTTATGCAGTACATTCATCTTACAGTCTGTTTGATTGAAGTTTGAAGAATTTGGATTATCATGTTGGAGGGCCATGAAGTAGGTGGTACAAACGACTTAGGGCAGCTGTGAGTTTTACAAAGTCAACCCAGAAAGGAATGCAAAAATATGGAGGATAGCAGCTGAGTTGAGTTTTTGCCCTATGGAAATGCAATGTGAATACACCTGGCAGAAGCTACAAGTGACCAGGAGCCACCAGTGTGCACTTCACTGTCTTCAGCCTCTCAGTGTGATGATGGATTACATGAGCCCATGTCACTGACAAGAGTAGCACTCCAGTAGCAGTATATTTTTACTTCCTCTTTTCTTAAAGAATGAAAAAAAAATTGTAATCTTTTTTCTTATTGAAATATTTTATCAATTTTATTTTGTTGTTGATTTTGATCAAATCCTCTAGATTAAAATATTTCTCTCTAAAAACTTTCCATGTGTGCTGTTTAGTTATTTTCCATCTCCAATATTATTATTTCTCTTAACACATCTTTGACAGAAACTGAATAAGGGTGCAAGTTCCACTGAAGGCAGAAAGCAGACAGATCACAGAAGATAAGGGCTGACAGGGGTGACACATATACTGTTTAAACTATCTTATGAGTTTGAATTTCTCAAAAGAAGTTGATTTGCTATATTATACTTGTTGCTGCTAGTTGAATGCCAAACATTACTGATTCCATAAGAAGCAGTTTAGAATCAGTAACACAGAACATCAGCATCACTAGTTTAGCAATGATGTCAAGGAGGAATATGACAAACAAGCATGGTAAAAAAGAATCTAGACTAAATTATTTATATTACAAGGAAGGCGAAGAGGATATTTTATATGTAGGTTTTTTTTAACTAAACTTCACATCCCATATTCTTAAATGGATTGATTTCCCGATTTTCTAGAAATCTGTAGAAACACCAGAAAATGAACATGTTTAGTGTTTGGTTACCTACTGATTAGTGGAAAATTCTTTTTGTTTCTAACTTTGTCTTTATATCTTATTGAGGCATTTTTTTTTTTCCTAAGGATTATAATGATCTATCAGATCTGATGGTTAGGATAAGACTTATGATTAAATTTATGTTCTCACTCTTGCTATGCCCAAAAGATATTTATAGATAAAATCGTGATTTTTTCAGTGTAACTACTGAGTTTGGACGAAATGATCAACTGATGCACAGTTGTGAATGAACATGGTTTTGAAGTTTTTCTGGAAATCTTTCTTCAAGCGAATTCTATATACAACTCTTGTTAGTTAAATATGAATGAGAGGCTAGTCATCTCATAAATATAATCATTTTGAGTCTCAACAGTCACTTGTAGAGAAGCCATTCCACCTCCCTTATTTTTGCAGCTTCTGTTTCATACAATCTGACCACATTTAGCCTTGCTGTAAACTTGGAGCAGCTATTGTCATTCAAGAAGTCACAGAGCTTCTAATAAAGTTTTTTCAACTTTACTGAGTTATTGACACTATACAGTGACAGCTGATGAAATTACAGTTTTAGGTAGACCTAATTCTCCTGATAAGAATTATAATCCAGTTAAGAAATTAGGTTAGCCTTATTATTTTGGGGGAAAAGTAATTGTTATAATTTAATTATAACAAATTTGAATTTCTCGCCAATAAGGTCTTGACTTTACCTGTGACTCTGTTAAGGAGTTGGTTATGTACAAATTCAAAGGCTCGTAATCTAACACTTTTTCCATAGCCCATTTTACAACATTTCTTACTAATTCAATTCACTGAATGAGTTGGTTCTTACGACTTGAATATTACCAAGAGGGCCATAAGCTTCTTAAGAGCTGAAATACCTGACTTTAGCTAAGTAAATTAAATTTTGTGCATATGGTTTTTGATGTTTGTGTCATATAAATGTCTAGGTACATGGGAGAAAGCAAGTTGGCAACTTTCTTAGATGCACGGTCAAGATGACAACTACAGTTAGAGTGTTTCAGAGAAAGCTGTTTCTGAAAGAGCAAAACGAATCAATGTTTTCAACAAGAGATGCCTTAAATTCATCCAGGAATTTTAAGAGGAATGATAAATTTCTTTTTCACTTTTTTTCTTCCCAATCTGGTTTGCTTAAAACAGTATCTACTAATTGGTTGAATTGGGAACTGTTAATCCCAAAATGATTGTGCCTCAAAATTATTCAGCACATTTTAAAATCTTGGTCTAAATATTCAAATATTTCTGAGATATAATGTTAAATGACTAATCAAAAATTTTATTTTTTCTGATTCTTTATATCTTACTTTATCAGAAAACAAAACAACCTAACAACTAAACAAGCCAAAATGCAATAAGCTAACGTCCTTTCTTTTTACTTCCTTTCCTCCTTTGTTACTTTACTCACATTAGGAAGAAAAGTCCTGATAGTGAAGTCTCCTAAAAGGCTTCGGGTGATCTTCCTGTCAGCTCAGCATATACGTCTTGATTTATCCTTCTTCCAACAGAATAACCCAGTATTTCTGCTAGGGTTTCTCCAAACCTAGAGACCTGAGCCAGACTAGGTTAGCAGAAACTGAAGATGAAGGAGAATGGATCCTCTTTTGCTAATTCTGAAGGAAAGAGGGGAATTTATTGTTTCTAAAAATATTATCAATTTATGGATTTAATTCTCTGGTGAAATTTTCCAAAATCTTTCTATGATGCTCTTTAAATTTATATACATATATATAGATATATATCTTGTCAAACAAACTGGACCCACAGGTGATACTTATTTCAGTTTTAATCCCTGAGGTGCCATTGTCTGCAGCTTAATTATCAGTTAGAGCAACTACCACACAAGCATGCAAAGCACAGTTCATATTATCCTGATTTTAATTGATACCTACAAGAAATTATTACTCTAACTAATTGCAGCTCTTTCTGCTAGGAAGAAAATGTTGGGGGAGAAGGAAAAAAAGTATGGGGAGTGGGATGCTGAGTTATTTCCAAAAACAAATGCTGCATAGTTTATTAATCTCTTTAAGGAAAAAAAAAAAGTAAAATTTTGAGTTGTTGCAAAAGGCTTGGTGGTGGAATAAAGCTCAGTGGAATAAATTAGTATTAGACTTACACAACAAGTTTGCATTCAGACATTTTTAGGGTTAGAACATTACTCTAAGGTTAAGATATGTTCCTCTCTTTTTTTTTCTTTTTTTTTTTCACTGAAATATATTTTCCTAGGTAACAAAGCATTTCATGGAGCATTTCCATTTCATGGAAAAGCATCGCATTACCTTCTAAAAAATATCAAAAACAGAGAGCTCTGAAGTCTATCACAAGATCTCCTGTCATATTCAGAAATACAAAAATATTTTTTTTAAAAAAATAGGTTTTTAGTAACTCTTATGGCACAATTACATTCTGTCTGAACATTCATTCAGAAGTTTTGGTTCCTCTCCAGTGAAGAATATAAGGAGGAAGAGACAAATAAAATGGAATGGAGTATTGAAAAAGGACCTGAGAAGTCAAAAATCCTAATGCAAAATAATTATCTTTCCCCTATTAGCCTCTCTGGAAGGGCTCACCTGCACAGTATACCAAAGAAATATTTACCTGGGTTTTTCACACCAGCGACAAGAGAATTTACTGAATTAAAATGAGAACTGTTCTATACTCATCGTTCTTTTGTAATATTTGGTGAGACATGGCAGAATTGGGAAAGAGCTCTTTCTAATCTCACAAATGATTGTGTCTGTGCCTTAACACACATAAACAGGTAGTTTTGGAAAGGCTCAATCATCCTTGTCTATTCACAAGCACTGAATCAGCTCTCTAAGAGGCTTTCATACTGTGCTCATAAGAGGCCATTGAGATAAACTCACTGCATTGCGCTCATTTTCTCTAAGGATGAATTCTTGTTGTTTAAATTTTGCCATGATTTCACTGACAATGTCACTTTGTCATTGAGAGCTGCAACTTTTTTCTTTGAACATTTTTTCTTCTCACAGGTATGCATCATCCTAGACATGAGTCCACTGACAAAAGAATAAAAAGAGTCAAAGAAACCTGATAGAGTACATGCAACTACCTCAATCTTAGCAAACTGGTTTGTTTCCCTGCTGAGAATGCATCATTACCTTTGGCTGCAGGAGGACACTGATCTTCTGAGAAACCAGGCATTGAGTTTTGCTTGTTAATGAACTTAAGAAAGTTTTCTTCGAATTAATTAAAATTGCCTTTGCTGCCTTTAGGACAACTCCTAGACTCATTCTGTCTTCAACTCTGCACATACAGCTGTTAGTGCTTTTCATGCAAGCTGTCCCCCTACAGAAGAAAGCAGATCTTTTCTCACTTCTTGTGGTCTATAGCCACAACTTGTAACAAATTATTTAGCAGACATGTCTTGCTCCATGACGTTTCCACCGCATCATCTGGGCATGACTGTAAATCTTTGATGCAAAAATCAAAAATTGGAGCGTGAGCAGTGGGTACCCCAGAGAGAAGCAGAAACCCAAAGCATCTGTTCAACAAGATGTCTCCTCTTCCCTGAGGACCCACAACAACTCCTCTGTACCCCTCTGACTGCAGCCCAAGCCTGGTGATGGCCTCCAACTGTCTTCATCAGCATGGATCTTAAGAAATCTCCAAGCTGCTGTTTAGGCAAAGGCGAAGTGCTGCTATCAGGAATGAACTATGTTCCTGTGAAAGTCTTCTAACACAGTGTAAAGCCATTTTTTCGAGGTCTGTGTAGATCTGATGAGTTTCTCGATGGTGATCCTACTGCAAGAGGGCAGGGCTGTGCCTGGAAATCAGGAGCAGTGTTTTTGGGAAGGGAACTGCAGGAGAATAGGAGAGGCGGTAAAGGACATGAGAAAATGAGGACACTAGCTAGACTCAAAAGTGTACCTGGTCAAGCAATATCTTCACTGGTTTTATACCCTAAGTCAGTAACTAGTTCAATACACTTTTGGAATCACGTGATTACCACAAAATATCATTGATATAAGAGAAGTATGAGGGACTTTTGTCTTCTGATTTCCCTTAACTAACCAAAAAGCTCTATGGGCTTATGGAACACATTTCTTCAAAGCTAACACAACATGCTGGTATGCTATCATATCTCACATACAGGAAAAAAAATCGATATGCTTTCTGACAAAAGTGTACAGAAGTGGGTGATTCACTATCACCTGCCATTAACTACTGACATATGGATACATTTTGTCTGTGAGCTTTACCTCTTCCTTCCAACTGATAGATTGAGACACATCTCAAAGTGAATTCTTGCTGCTCTCTCTCAGTTATTCACAAAATTGTGACTTTACTGATGCACTTTTCTGCTATGCTTTATTTCCACTTTGCAACCCATCAGACCAGCAGAATAGCAAAGGATGCTGAAGAATGACCTATCAACAGAGGGGGAAAAAAGCAAAACAAAACAAAAAAAGTTCTGACAATACGACTATCTCCTGATACCTTGGTTCTATTGCGAGATATAGAAAGGCTGCTTCATGGCTTTGCAGCACTTTGGTGCTTTTCTACGGAGGCATGCCACGATCCAGCAATTTAAAATTCAAGGTGTCACCAGCATTTCCTGAGCAGCAGAGAGCAGTTTTTCATCCCATATGGCCCCTTCAGATTTTTATTCTCACTTATGTTCTGAATAAAAACTGTGTGTCATCTGAAGATAATTTGCAATCTCTCCATATTCTTACCATGTAGCTGACAGTGAACTGTTAGATCCATTCATAGTATGGAATAATCCCCGTAAGTAAAGTTCTTAGCTAAAGACCACATCATCACTCTTTTTTTTTTTATTAGAAGTAAATTGCCTTTTCCTAAAGAAGACCACATGGTGAGAATAAACTACTTTTATCCTCTGAATAGCACAAACAACTCTTGACAAGCTGTGCAAAAATGTAGGATTCCAAATAATAAATGTCCATTTTTTCATACATCAAATTATTTAGAAATACATAGCACTATTAATAATAATATTTAAAAAATCATGCATCAGAAAAGGAGGAAGAAAAATGTTCTGAAAAAAAAAAGTAGGTGTATTTTGGATATTGTTTTTGTTCTGGCAGAAAAAAATATCTCCACGACATTCTGTATAATGCTTACAGAAGTTTTACATATTAGTTCCATGTTATTACCTTACCTCATGGTATTGTAAAATAATATCATCTATCATTTCTGGGACACTCCAATATATATTTGTAATATTTCAGTTCAGCTTGGTTAAAATAATTAGAGACATCTGCTACTTAGCAATGATTGAAAAAAAAATCTTATTTGATAATCAAATTCTTTCCTGTTTGATATAATGAAGCACTTGAATATCCAGATTAGAGAGTCTTCTATTTGTAGTATAATGAAACAATTTATATGAAAATGTGGAATATTTTGATTAAAAATACATAAAAAAGAGACTTTGTTCCATCAAAGGAGATAAGATATTTAAATCTTTAATAATAGTAGCTGCCCCTTATGATTTAGAAAATGGTAATATTGTTATTTTGAAAATCATGTAGTCACTTCCACAAATCAGCTACATTAAGATATAGAAAAGCATTAGACTTCATGCCATGAAATAATGAAAATGTGATTGAAATGCATAAGCTAAAAATAACTCATGGAGACATTTTAGAATTCAAAAAAAAAATCCCATTTTATTATTCAAACAAAAAGTATAAAATACTTGTTATCACTCCAATTTAGAATGAAAAAAAAAAGTATGAAATGGCAAAAATTCTGAGAAGCTCAAAAGTTTTAACTTTGACCTTTCCATTCTTCACTTGTGTCTTGTTGCACTGGATTCTATTTATCTACAAGGGAAATTTTGTGCCAAAATTAGTTGATTTCAAAGTAAAATAACGGTCCCTCTTGTTCTCCTTGGAATTTGCATTGTTAATTGTTCTTGTCATAGACAGACAATCTACTATCACTCTTGGTTGGGGTTCCAGCATTGCTTCCTTTCCTTCTGTAGCAATATTCAGCTATTTTATTCTCTTTGATTTGGCTTTGTATTGACTCAGCACCTACCATCCCATTGTCTAGAAAAAAAGATCCCTGCTACGGAGTTCACAGTGTGAACTTTCATGGGAGACCATATTTGTGTATGAAGGCACCGGGTACATTCATGCAGCTCTGTTGACCTCATCATTATATAAGTACTGAAAAATCTGAACGTTAAGGTTCTATAATCTCCCCTTTGCCCGCATGGTCCCTACCTCACAGAAAAAGGTCAAGTAAAGTTGTGTTTATTCTTTGTGTTCCTTGGAGTGAAGTCCAGAGGGAGATTACTCTCTTATGTCTGCGAACAAGAAAAGTGGTTAATCCAAGGCCCTTTAGTTATGGGGTCACCAGAACGGGTCTTGACACAAGTTCCTCTCAGAATGTGATCATCTCAAGGCATATCTGTCCTGAAACTTGTTCTTGGATACTAACATGAAAATTCAGTATTTGCAGTGAGAGAAAGACTGTCTTTGTGATCTGATAGCCTTTCACAGAGCAGACCTGCTTGATATATGCTGTGTATTCCCTGAAGTATTCCTTGCTGGAAGCAACCTTTTTAAGTCATCTGGTCATTCTTCTATATTACTTTAAATGACCCAAACAGTGTAACTGGCAGCCATGTATGATTTTCACTCATTACTGGGAAATTTCTCCTTGCATTAAGCTTCCATATGCCTAAATTAACCATTATTTGGACTGACTGGAAAAAAAAATGCTCAAAAAACAGTCATTTCAAGACACAGAGTTAGGAATTTTGACAGCAAAACAGAACTGCTTAAGAGATGAAAATAAATTCTTTAAAAAAAGAAAGTTATCTAAAAGATATGTTATTTTTAAAGGTTTTCTTACCATTATTTCCTGTATTAGATTGAGAAGCAGGAGAGGCTGCAGCAGGATACTTAAGAGCACAGGGCCTATAAGGCGAGGTTGAGGGACCTCATTTTATGTGTCTGGTTCAACCTGTGTGAAGAGATCAACCTATGGAGATGATGGAGCCAACCCATGCTCATAGCAACAGACAAGGGGCAATGGTGTGACACAGGAGTTCAGACCAGAAACAAAGATAAACCACTTGGCTAGTAAGGCCTTGTTGCACTGGAACAGGCCATAGCATAGTTGCAAACCCTCGATCCACACCGGTGGATAGACCTTTGAATTAGCTGACCTAATTCATCAATCCCTGTGTTGATGAAGGCCCTCCTCCAAACAGGCAACTGGATTAGATGACTCCAGATATCTAGATATTCCCTACAACTCGCATTTATATGATTCCTCTTTAACATGCCATGGAAAATGTCATACAAATGGAACATTTCACAAATCATTCAGGGATCTTTTTTTTTTCCACAATTGAGAAAACAAAAACAGCTTTGCAACACAGTCACATGAAAAAGAATAACATGTGCTCATCCTGTTGTGTAATGATGTACTATGAAAATGTGATGAAGAATGTTATTCAAAGGGTTATGCAAAATGAAATGACACAAGCTATAATTCTTAAAAAAAAAGTATTTTATTATCTTTAGAAACAAAAATATTTTGATACTTCTCCTTACCCTGCTAAGAAATACTTGCCACATGACTGGTTTTGTTGCATTTGATGCAAATATAACCCATCTGGAGAAAATGTCTAAGGGAACCAGCTGTTGAACCAGCAAGAAGGCTTTATTTGGACCACTCTCTTCTGGTTGAGAAAATACTAAGTCCCTTTAACTAGTGTTCTGCAAAATAGAATTTGGATTTCTGTCCTGCTGTTGTATACAAGATGAAAAGGTAGTCTCTATTCTTCCCACACCCCCAGGACACTCTCTCA
>NW_010584393.1:140351-190957 GCF_000705375.1 Tinamus guttatus | reverse complement strand
ATTCGTAATGACTACAGCTGGGCAACATTTTCCTAACAAACCAGAAATAATTTGCAAAGCTTTTAGCAATCTTGGGCCAACTTCTGGCTTTGCTTCAGGCAGCCTGATCCCATATTCCAGTCACGTCCATCTGCCAGATTTGGGCTGAAATTTGTCCAGGAATGCATATGCCAGTGAGGGTTTTTCAATGTCATCTGGAAGTCACACCAGATGGTTGATTTTGTGGTTACAAAGGCTCAGGAAGACCAAATGCAGCGGTTTTAGATGAGCTACATTTTTAAGCCCTTGTGAAAAGAAAATTCAGGTACAAAACTTTTGAGTATGAATCTACAGAATATAAACCAGAAGTAAGAATAAAGTGTCCTTCAAACCTTCTGGCACAGAAATCCATGGTTTCACATAGTCTTACATGGAGATTTTTTTTTTTACTGTTTTTAATTAAGATGGTATTTTTCAGAGGACATCTATAGGTAACATTTTGCTTTTGCTCACCTTTTCACAGTAAATAAGTCTATGTCCTCCTGCCTACATCTCCTGCCACACGTGCAGTTAGCTATGAAGTGGAGGCAAAAACTCAACATGGAGCAGAATGATTCCTTTGCCAATTGTTTGGGTACACTGACTAGGAGCAAAACTACACCTATATGTATTTATATGTATATGTGTATGTGTATATTTATGTGTATGTATAGAAGAAGGAAAGAAGGGAGGAAAGATAGGTCCATTAATGAAGACCCAGATCTATCTTGAACAATAAAATAAACTATGACTTGGAATAAAAGTAAATGAAGACAAACAGAAGAATTCCTAATTTTGAATAAAAGTAATTTTTGAATAAAAGTGATTTAGATAATATATATTCAGTGATTTCAGCTGAATTAGCTAGTAAATGCACAGATATTTTAAAAATGTGAAGAGTTCCCAGAGATTTAGACATGGTATCAGTCTTCCAACATTTGACCCAGGTAGCTACTGTTTGATAAATCAACCTTCCAACTCTATAGGATAACAGGATGAGTATCATGAAAAATATAAAAATAAACCTAAACCATCTAGTAGGTAGAAGAGCTATGAGAAATAAGTTGTGTGAGTTTATATATATATATTTTTTTAAAAAACTTTTGCTTTTCTTGAGCAATTATGAATTAAATAAAAAGAGTACAAATCACATATCTAGATTACACTAGAACACTGGCTATGGCATCACAGGGAATTTTACTTAGAAATTTTGTTTAAACCATCATGAATGCAAAAATTGCCAGAGAAAGCAGAAACAGGCTATAGAGATGTGGAAGACAATGCTGGCACAGCAGAAAGTTGGTGGGATGCATCTAAAACACTGCAGGAAACAGCAGTAGGTCCAGCCTCGTTAACATCCTTAGCAGTGACCTGCCAAAAGAAGGAGCAGAAGCACGCAGAGGATTTTTGAAGAAAGGGATGCTACAAGGAGTAAGAATTCTACCAGAATGGAGCACTCAATGACAGGATAATCTGGAAACAAATTATTAACCTATATCCATGTTAGAAAAACATAGGTCAAGTTTCTACACATTTAAAGAACACAAACAAAATTTTTCATGACAGGAAGCATTGCCCTTCTGCATTTGTACAGCACCTAGCACACAGGGACATGATCAGGGCCACAATCTCAGTGAACATATGTCAAGCAAAAAAGAATGGAGACCAAAAGCATGATGGCAATTCAGTCAAGTTACAGCTGCTCAAGCAAGAGGATGAATTATCATGCAATTGAACATACCACCATATGTTCTGTGCATGAATATCCACAGCCTCCCTTCACCTTCTCCATGTAGAATTAATCATTTGTGAAGCAACGTTTACTCACCATTTATTCAAATAAGGAACAGAAAATGCCTACTAGAGGAAATGCATTTCCTTCTTTCCATATATTTGCAATTGTTTGGCAAGAACCAGAAGAAATTCCAAAGGGGATGTGATATTTATGTTAAAAAATGAGATTATCCAGCATTAGAATGCTAATACTAACAGAAAAAAATAGGAGACGGTTTTAAACTTGGTGCACCAAGGCTTACTCTAGTCTCTTTCATTAAAATTTGCCTTAGTTTACATTTCTTATGGAGTAAGAGCTCCAAGTTTCCAGAAAAGTGATTCACTGGAAGTTTTAGCTTTAGCTATATTAGTTGTTCCTCTTGCTTTACTTCTCTGCCAAAGGAGTAGATTATCCCACATATGCTTCTTGCATAGTTTTCTCCTCTTTGTATCAACAGTAGTTATCAGTGGTATCCTAGTTTCAGGGTCCTTGGGTTTGGCGCACTAAATATATTCTTCCTAAACAATCTTCCTGAGATCATAAAACAACAGAGCCACTTGGTAATAGACACAAAAGTAAACAGCATGACATCATTTAAATAGGTAACATTTACAGACTAATGTGAATTCCTTGAGCCCACAGCAGAATAAATACAGGCAGTACATCTATTAGCTGTAAATGAATAAAACAGTATTTATAAAATGGATATTTTGGATCTGATTAATATTTATAAATGTGTTTACATAAGAATTGGATATTAACCTATAGCTTTAAAGGGTTTAATTAACCTCAGAATATTGTCTCAGTGTACAATGAAAAATAACCAGTTCACAAAGGAAAATGCAAAGGAAATCTGCAAACACAAATGAGGTCAATTAATTAAGCAATTTACATAAATTTAAATGGTTATTTTCAGGACATTTTTGACATTTTGCACTTCCTATTCCTATCACACCAGCAGAAATACTTGTCTGTCACCCTATTTATATGACACATCAATCACCTCATGGGATCACAGCATACCAGCACACACTGCAGTATAACAGCTTCCACACAGAAGCTTTCTGAACCGTGCAGAATCTAGCATTCCATTTCCAGCTGTACTATCTTATCACCAGCAGATGCATTTACAGGCTGTTATGGCTCCATTCTTACCTCCAAATGGAGAAAAGAATATGAAATATGACTTCATCTCCATTAGATTTTTACACCCTGAATACCAAACAGATGGTAACAATTACAGATGGGAGGATATTTCTCACACAAGCAGCCAAATGCTGCACAGCTCAGTAGTTGAAATCTGGAACAATTCACTTAATGCATTTAGTTTATCCAGATTTGAATCAGTGAAAAAGGGGAACGGAATTTGTCCTAACAGTTTTGTATCCCCATGGTTACCCTGGGAATGCTACAGCAGCAGCTTACTCTTAACACAGCTGAGTCCACACAGGTCCTTCAGTTGCTTCCTATTATCCTTATAATCACAGAGGCAAATTTACTAACTCAGATGTAAGGAGATAGCAACTTACTTGAGAATTCTGATCCTTTGGTGGCAATTATGTACTCTCTGTATTTACTTCCTGGAGCAGTCTCTAGTAGGTGTATGGGAGAGACTGTTCCTCAGGCTGGATTGCTCAATAGTGGTTGAGCTGCCTTGATCTACCAGGCTGAAGGTACGATTCATGAACTGACCATGCGCATGACCTAGTGCAACTGCCTAATGCAGCCCTGTATTTTATCGTTATAATGCAACATTGCAACTCCTCTGAAAAATCCTTGATACCATGTTGCATGGCCTATACCACTAACAAGAACAGCAGTTACTGAATCGGTCTATATCATCCCCTACCTATTTAATGCAGGCACAGGTGATTTCTGTTGGAGTCCCTCCCATTTGTTTAGTGACTCCTAGACCACAGCCTCACTGAGGTAAACAGCATTACTTAATTGAAGCCAACAACTCCCAGTGTCAGCCAGAGTGACTTACAGCAGTTGACACCCAGACTTCTGTGTGCAATATATGTCAAGGGTTAGCATATAAACCAGTATATATATATATATATGCAATTGAAAGAAACACAAATGAAATTAGTAACTATTTTTATTTGTTTGTTTGTTTTGTACTACCTTTGAGAATACTTGAGGTTAAGAAAAAAAAATCTTCTCTAAACTAATTCTCAAAATTAAATCTTGAAAATTTGTGTGCAATGAGATCTGTAAACTTCTGGGGTAACTGTAAGAATGCATTTGAATTGCTTTATGGTGCTTTACTTGATCTTGATTCTTTTTAATGATTTTTTTCTGCTTATAGATCAATACATATTTCAAAATAAAACAGTTTTAATTCAAAAGGATCTTTTTCATTTAAGAAATGTCCTTTTCAAACATTTCAACATTTTTCCCCTTATTATTTTTGTTAAATTGGATTTTTCCTGAAAACATTAGTGAATGGAACTTTCCTTTTTTGGAATTAATTCTATTATCACAGATAAGACAACCAGATCACTTTCTCTACTTTTTTTTTCTTTTTCTTCTATTTTATATAACTGTAAATTCTACACGAAGAGAAAAACTCATATGCTTGCTTTCATTTAATGCATTGCCAGATCATTTTCCTTTCTTTATGCTACCAAGTACCACTAAGTCTCTCAGGTTATTATTGCAATTGCTAAAAAATAGCAGCAGTAAAACTTACTTCCCAAACTTTCACACACTACTAGTTTCTCCATAGCGGCTGCTTGTTCAGCACCCACGGTGTTGCCATCTGTCCAGACTCAGCCTAGTCATGTAGAAAGCAGCACTTCCAAAGAGCTAAAAACAAAAGATATTTAAAGACAAGGGGAAGTGATTAGGACAACCACTCCAGCTGGTAACATGTCTGAGAAGATCTATGAGATGAAGACGCATACTTTTCCCAAATTTTATCTGTTCCTCTTGCAGGGTTGACCATGCTTTGGTTAAAAGTGCCCAGCAGAACTTTTTCCATTGCAACATGGATCACTGCAAGCAGAACTTTCTACTCTTGATTAGTTTGTTATCAGGAAGACTAGAGTTGCACTGTTAGTGATAAACATGAGTGGTGAAACCTCCTGAGCACCCATCATCAGTCTGACAGTGATATTGTTCACCAGGCACACAGGTAGCCACAGGTAAGTAGGAAGCTGAATCCATACATGATTTCCTAACACTTTGGTAAATTTTTGGATCACCAGCCCCAAGCCTAGTCTCAGGATGCCCATACCGGCCTTTGCCTATACCCTTGCATGAAAAATGGTGAAAATGTTTCCCCCTTGATGGGGGAACAAAAAAATATATATTTTACAGGATGGTAATGCTTTCCTGGCTGTGTTTTAGTGAAGTCTAATCTGAGGCATTTAAAAGATGCAGTATAAAGTTTATGATCCTCTTGGAATTATTCTTTGCCTTCTGTGAGAAAACATGTAAGTCCCTGGGTTTAAAGGGAGGACCAGGAGCATAAAACTTCAGCATCACTGTGAAGAGAAATGCAAAGTCCACTCCTATCTTTTCAGACTCAAGACAAAGCTTTGTCTGTTGTGCTGTTTGGAGCAAAAATAATGCAGGTCCTATAATCCAGGATAGAGATGTAAAGGGTATATGGGCTTCCTAGGGAAATTAGGCAAGAAGGATAGCCTAAACATTTCCAAACTCTCTACCTGCGTCTTTGGACATTCTTATGCCTTTAAGCCTATACTAGGCATTTATTCAAGTGTGGAGGATCAATATGCCACAGCATCTTGCAATATATGAGCTTCTTTCTGGCACAAATGGCATGCAGACCTTGCTACAAAAGTGAACACAACTTCCATGCCGTGCCGTGACAGAACTTATAATCCTCATTTCCCAGATACATCATCTCTTTGGTATTCACTATCCTTACATATTCCCTCCTATTTTAGAATAAAGGCCTTCAACACCTGTTAAGTTGGTATTTTTTTTCAAATAGAGGTGCCAGGATTGCAAAGTACAGTTCTTGCTCCTGGGCATCTAATGACTGCTCTGTGCCCTGGCTATGAACTTAATAAACCTGTCTTTGAGAAAGGAGGGGAGAAAAAAACTGAGTTCCCGTTCACTATGCTTATGCTTATGCTGTGAAATATATCAGCTCATTCCTAAAGTCTGATTTCTGGGAGCAGACACCCCTCCAGGCATCAGCTGGGTTCAAGGGTTTACAGATTTTTTATAGAATTTTGTGAGAGAAGTTTTGCTCTGTAAAGGGTTTAAATGCATTCCCCATCAAATTTTCTTTTAAATTCTCCGCATATTCTCCAGCTATATCTTAACTGATAAATCAGAGCCAGGGTACAACTCTGAAGCCTGTCCTAAGTGTCACTATAGATCAATTATTAGCAGAGTCTCATGGTTTTAGCCCATACCAGGGGTCATTTCCTCAGGCAATGCTCATACATATTTTGTGCTTTTTTCCTACGGACCATAAGGAAGGGGCTACTATGTTTTGGGGAAGGAGAGGATTAACTATATGGACATGAATGGAGTTTTGCTGCTTACCTTCAAGGTCAGAGGGCAAGTCCTTGCTCATATCCTCCACTTTTCTAGACCAAATTATCCTCAGTATAATGAAGATGTTGCTTGAAATGATGCTGGTTGCTTGAGGGCACTGGAGAATTTGCGCTGGGGGACTCAAACTTGATATAATCTAATTTGATCACAGAATCACAGAATGGTTGAGGTTGGAAGGGACCTCTAGAGATCATCTAGTCCAACCCCCCTGCTCAAGAAGGGACACCTAGAGCATGTGGCATACAGCCAGGTGGGTTTTGAAGATCTCTAGAGAAGGAGACTCCACAACCTCTCTGGGCAGCCTGTTCCAGGGCTCTGTCACCCTCACAGGAAAGAAGTTCTTCCTCACATGGAGATGGAACTTCCTGTTTCAATTTGTACCCATTACCCCTTGTCCTGTCACTGGGCACCACTGAGAAGAGTTTGGCCCCATCCTCCCTGTTTTTTCCCCTCACATATTTTTACATGTTGATAAGATTTCCTCTCAATCTTCTCTTTTCCAGGCTGAACAGGCCCAGTTCACTTAGTCTTTACTCATAAGGCCCTTAGTCATCTTTGAGGCTCTAGGCTGGATCCTCTCTAGAAGCTCAATGTCTTTCTTGTACTGGGGAGCCCAGAACTGCACCCAATACTCCAGATGCAACCTCATCAGAGCTGAGTAGAAGGGGAGGATCACCTCCTTCGACCTGCTGGCAACGCTCCTCCTGATGCAGTTTGGCAGTCGCGAGTTGGACATGCAATGAACTGTGCCCAGAGACATGACTTGACTAGTGGCTAGTGGTTCTTTCCAAAAGAAAGCTCAGGAGATAATTAACATTTATGCAGTTTGAAGGATCACTTGGACCCACATGTAGGACTGCAGAGATATCTATACAGCACTAAAGATGGCCATCTATAAAGGGGCAAATCCTCTGCTACTATAAATTTCTTCCATTACTATCAAAGAAATATCAGCTATCTCCAAGGGTTACGATATAGAACGAATGCAACAGGGCCATTATATGAGAAGGTGACAGGTATTACTCCCAGCCTTTCCCCATAACGAGCAAGACGGGATTTGGAAAAGGCATGAAACCTTCTAAAACGGAAAATAAACCCTGAAGAGAAGCAGGAGAAAGATCCCCGAGCCACATACATTGTGAAAACTGGAGGGGGCAGCAGTAGAAAATGTAGCAGCAGAATTTGCAAGTAATCCTACCTAACTCCACCAGATTGCCTCTAGTAGAGCCCTGGCTCAAATGAAATCAAAGATGATACATTTACTGAGGCCTTGAGCTTGTGCCCTTTTCTGTGTCTGCAGCTTTGTGTATAGCTGGGAGAAACGGATGAAATTTTCTACAAAAACAAGGCAGCCTCCTTGCTTTCTTGTTTAAACTCTTTGGCTCGAAGGAACTCCTCAAGGGTATTTCTATACTTCAACCTGAACAGTGGCTAAGCATGAAATGGATGCTACTGGACTAATGGCTTCTGGGTAGGTGTTCAGAGGTAATGGAATAGCATTCAAATGCATTGAGAAGGAAAAGGAAAAAAAAAAAACAAAATTTGCTAAGTTAGTTTTCAGTGATTTATGAGTGAATTTCTGGGATTTCAGCCATGCTAGAGTGTTCTGTAAAGGTCTATATGAAACTGTGATAATGTTTTGGGCTATTTATAATGTAAATTACAGAAATGAGTGTGGAGAAGAAAGAGTTGTTTTTTTAATTAGAAATTATTTTTACATGAGAGTTATCAGTAAATGCACAGGTATACAACACTATCTTATATATTATTTTCCCATAAGTAATTCAAATAATTTGTTACAAGCAATTACATAACATGACCTCTAAAATATGAAAATAATCATTCCTTATGTTCATTTTCTAAGTTTCAGCACTGGCAGTCAGATGACCCTTATTAGCCTCAGGTGCTACATCAGACAATTGATAAAATTGATAAAATTGATAAAGTTTCAAGTAATTGAAATTGATAATTTCAAACTCGGTTTGACTCATAAGTCTGAGAGCAACCAAGTGTCTCCTGCCAGGTGGCAGCCACAATGTCTTCAGAAGTCTGGTAGAAGACAAGAAGTTGGTTAAGACTGTGAGCTTGTAAATGCCTGGCAGTGAAATGTGCTAACTCCGCTCCTTAGAAAAGGACAGGAGGTTTCTGAATGATTGCCAGAACTGACAGAGCATTACAGATTTGCTGCTACTACCATGCATAGCTCCTCAAGTTTTCAGGTCTTGAAAATTTAGTGTGATGGAAATATGTAATCAGCTTCTATTTTTTTTAATTGGTTGCTACAAAGAGGATTTTTCTGCTTTAACTCAGCTGCAGTTTGTTCCTACTTGAATGAACAGTGTCTGAAGCACTTGATTTAATCAGTTGCTTTCTAGAGCATCTTCACAAACTTTTCATGAGGCAACTTATTAAAAGTCTTTTGTGTGTACTGTGCTGTATACTAAGAGTTCCAAAGATATTTGGCAAGGTCTCTTTTAAAGAATTTAAAGTGTCATGGGATAAGAGGGAACATTGTGGCTCTGAGATTTCCCCAGGGCTGGAGGTAGTTTCTTTGTTTTTAATACCTTTGATAAATTTTTCTTCCTTTAATTTTTTCAATTGTTCTGTCAGCATGGAAAGCTTTTGACTTCCTCAGCATCCGCATTAATGTGTGATCTTGTCCTTGCAATAGAAGACACGATAAACTATCATTTCTTATTTATCTTTCCCAGGCCAGGCTTGACCATATTGATTGACCAGAGATTTTTACTTCCCCATTCAAGCATCACTTCACAAAATTGTTATTATTATTTTATCTTAACATATGCAGTTGGCCACTTTTAGAGAAATGATACTGAGCTAGAAGGACCTCATTAGGTTTTATTTTCATGGGTAAAATGAACCTGTTAACTCTGTCTATGCTAGAGCTAAACTGTAAATAGTGATGGTAGCTAAAAAGGTTTATTCTGCACAGTATCCCACAGTTCAGTGCAGCTCAGTGGGAAACCTCATGTGGTCCCATAGCTAAACATACACCCGTCTACAATGTGTGTTGCAAGCTGCAATCATGGGGATCTGACAAAACAAATACCAATAGAGATTTGGAGACACGAGGTCAGGTTTTCCCCTGGTAAAAGCCAATGTTGTTACATTCAGCCCAAGACAGCTATGAAAATTTATACCAGAGAAGTTCCCATTTCGCTTTATACCATGGGGCTAATTCGGGGTCTAGGAAATTCCCACTAAAGTTAATAAAAGTTATCTTTGTGTAGTGTCCGTATAGCAATCATTGTTTTAATTGCCTAGACACATGGAAGCCCAGATCACTGCTCCTCAGAAGTTAGAGGCTGCAAGGTTTTCTTCAGTGTTGTGTACTTCCTAGGAGTTTTCCATTGGATTTTTTGGACATGTAATATCTATTTTGTTCTACCTGAAGCATATGCTTTTGAAACCTTAGCTGAAAAAAATGCTGTTATAGACAGCATAGACAATCTTCTTTGTCATACCCATGTAAAGCTTCTGATGAGCTTAACTGAAGCCATGAGCCATTAGCGTGTGAAGGTCAGTGGTTATTTTTCATAATTTGACATTGGGGGCAATCTCACTAGTTTGCTATGCAAAATACAAGAAATGATCTGAAAACAATGCCAAAATCTCTCTTTTGCTGTTGATTCTCTGCCATGTGATAACACTGAATCATCATAAATCATGAAGGCAAACATTCTAGGTATTCCATTTTCCTGGAGACCTCCTTGGTAGTTAAAGCATTTGATGGCATGCTTCCCCTTTTGTAGAAATAACTACTGACATGGTTTAAATATCCTTAATTTTCCCCTGAGAATGAAGGAGGTCACCATCAAACCTGTGCTGAACACCTCTAATACTTTCTAGTTCAGCAGTGCCTAAATAGCAATGCACATCTACAGCACTTTCTCCTCCTGCACATTACATTTGCAGTTTATCATTCAATTACTTCTGTTGCAAACTTAAAGTCAAAAGATCTTAGTGATCCTAGTGATCCCCTTTATAAAGTGAAGGCCACACAGTTACTGGAGATTAATTTTCCTTGCTGTTTGTGATATATTTTTATCTGTATATCCAGAAAGTTAAATTCAATACTTTTCTTCCCTATTTTTATTTTTTTTAATTACAGAAATCCTTGTAACATTTCTAAGATGTATTAGGTTGCCTCCTTCCATTTACAGCTGTAACATATTTCACAGCTACTCTGACATTCATGTTGACATGTTTGACAGGAGACTGATATCACATTGGTATATTTTCCATTCTCCTCATCCCAAGATTAGGAATAGAATAATATTAAATAGTTCAGATGTGGTATGTTTCTGCCTCAAGAAAATAAATCTTTTATCAATGTGTTTGACTAATACAAACATTCAGTGATACATCGGTGGGAGAACCTCTTTAACATTATTTGAATGAAACCTATTTCTGGACCCTTCAGGAAAGACAGTGTGAAACTAATAAAAAAAGATTCTGTTAAAAAAAAATCAAACGTGTGGAATTCTTATTTTTTTCACACATCACCTCAACATATCTGTGCGCACTACAAAATCCAACTAATGAAAGGCTATTTATAACAAATCCAAGACAGATTGTC
The DNA here is from genome assembly GCF_000705375.1 of Tinamus guttatus. The sequence continues at coordinate 180,026 of NW_010584393.1, read as the reverse complement.
AGCAGACTTTCAAGCCCTGACTAAAATCACAGTCTTATAGGGAAGATGATATCATTATTTGACCTCTGCTGCTGTAAGTAGGAGAAGAAAAAAGAAAAGATGCCTTGGATATACTTCATGTCTGCAACAGAAGCTGGAACTTTGGATTACATATAGGCTAAGAGTCTTCTTTACCAAGTCAACAAAATGAAGTAAAAAGGGCTGATGCTTTAGAAGCAGAAAGAAATATTTCTGAGGATGTTGGAGTGACGCAGAGAGGTGATTTTTGCTTGTGGTTAGAGGTTCGGAGAAAATGGGCTTTTCATCAGCAAATGCTAGTTCATGAGAATCAAAACTTTTCCTTAAAATATACCAAAAATGTGATGGTGTGAAGTGTGCATTTATGGGGGAAGGAGAGTGTGATTTTTTTTCCAAAAGTTTTAATCAAACAGCCCATATGTAAGGGCACTTATATAGAATTAGAGAGTCACATTCAAACCCTCTTCTCAATACGGAATATGAAGTTCCCTCATTTTCAAAATAATGTCTTAAAAGCAGGCTGGAAATAAAAAAATCTCTCTTTACTCTTCCATAAAACATTTTAAGAATCTTAGTTCTCTCCCACTGAGGAATGGATGGTTCCTAAAATCTGGAAACAAAAAACAAACTAGCAAACAAAACAAACCCACAGATATTCTGGGAAATCAGTGCCTACCTCAGCCAACTTGCAACATTTTACCATAGACTCAGGGGAATAATCTCTTGAGCTGGTATAAGTAATGAGCTGTTAGTGTGTAATGGGCCAACCGGTGAACTGGGAGATATAGGGACATAAAGCAAGCTTTGCCAATGTGCATGTCATAAGCATTTGCCTGTTTCCTTTTCAGCTCTGACTTGGAAGTGTCAGAAATCAGGGAAGAATATATATGTATATATATATATATAAAGAAAGAAAGAAAAAGAAAAGAAAGAAAGAAAAAAACTTTTTATCCTGAGATTTCTATTGCATGAAGATGAGAGTGGGAACAAATGCAAATGGCATTTTTAATTTGTCTCTTTACTTTTGATTTTGTTGTGTCCCCTTACCCCCTCTAAAAACAACTGAGAAACAAGATCCAAATGACATCTTAAATTAAGTTTTAATCACGGGAAAACAGACAAATAAACACTCTTCAAAAACACTATTTAATCTTTGTATCAAGCTTTCATGTTAGCCACAGTCACAATTGAAGAAGTTGCTTTTGCCATATCAAAACAAACACTCACGATTCCATTATGAGAGTCATGGGTCATTTCTAAAGGTGCTTCTGCTTGATTTCAGCAGATGTGCGGGACCTAAATAACTCAGACAGGCATTGGTTTTCCTTTGGTCTATCTAAACATCTCCCCTTTTTTAAGAGAAATTATAAGTCTGCCTCTTTCCTTTGCCAAGGAAATGATGGCAATCTTCCTCTGAGCAGTTGAAAGAAAACTTTTGGGGAGTTACAGTATCCAAAAAGCCCCAACCTGTGATTTTTAAGTGTTCTACGTAAAATATAAGATCAACAGAATACCTGGCAAGTAAAATGTCACAAAAAAATAGCTTTATGTAGATTTTCCTCCACAAATAGAAAGCACATTTCCAGGAGGCATATCACAATTTTATTGTTAATATGAATCTGGAAGAGCATTTCTCTAATGCTGTTAATTAAATACAAAATGAACTCAAAAAAATCATGTCAAAAAACTGCCTCGTTGCATATGGGTCTATTTTAAATCCATTACAGAATCAGGACGGGAATAGTAACAGCTCAGTGGTCTACATATTCTTTTTCAGGAAATGAAAATGATGAATAAATTCTATTCTCATTCTGGGTCAACATTGTATTGCCAAGACTGAGTAGGAAAAGAACCCTTCCTGTAATCCCTGTAATCAGAGGGACCAAGTTTAAATCAATAAATACATATATAAAAAAGACAGCTATAATCAGTGAATGTTAGGTGGATTTCTGAAAAGAGAATGAGAATTGTGGAGTTATTTAGTATACCTTAACCATTTCTGAACAGATTTTGTACTTAATTATGATGCACATAAAATCATCCAACGGTCCTTGAATAATTATTGGAGAAACAGGCATCTCCCTGAGAGTGTTTAAACCATGTCCTTAGTGTTTTGATTTACTCCTGTCAAAAGACATAATTCAAAAGGCCTCTTTCCCCAAACTGAATGAAAAATATTTGACATTATTAATATCTGAATGTACACAAGGAAGTTAAAGCACATCTGATATATCGCATTTGTCAGCTAATTTAGCCTGGCAGAGTTAAATCAATTTACTAGTCAAACAGTTTATAAGATACAAAAATTATCAAATGCTATGATTTTCATCAAATATGTCTAATTAATCACAAGAATCAGTTTCTGGAGTGATGAGATGTTTAACAATAGCAATCAGTATCTGATGTTTATTAACACTTCTCATAATTGGAAGAATTAAAGGGATAGAGATATAGATTTGAAAATCAATATGACTCATCAGATTTCATAACACTAAATAAAAGTTAATGAAGCCAAATTCAATAACTTCTTCTTGAGAACTGAGATTATGTAAGGTTTTGCCTGAAAAACACTTAAGGAAATCTTAGCCCAGGATAAGTTTTGACTGAGAGCCTCCTTAGTGCTTTCTAGTTTGAATGAAGTGCTGCAGGTGAGACGTGTGTTGGAAAGATCAAAGAAACAGAAAAAAAAAAATCATTAGCCTCCAAGTAAATAGCTGGAAAAGACTGTAATAGTTGTCTGCCTTGTTTTGTTTTGTGTCCAAAATGCAGAAGCATAGGAGAAGACAAACACAGAAAAAAGATGAACCCCTATAAGAGCTTTACAAGTACAGCTCACATTTAAAACAAGGAAATAAAACAATATCCATGTAGCACTGTAAGGAATTTGCATCCAGTATATCCCTACTGTAAGTTTCTATAGTCTTTAAGAGCTAATAAATTGTTTCAACTCTATACTACATATACATTCATAGATATATGTAAATGTATGTACAAGTTTTTATTTCCATTTCATTATTTCCTTTTCTGATTTTTTTACCTTGGTAGCCTCTCCCCATTATAAGAGGGACGTAGAATTTCTAGAAAGGGTCTAGAATAGAGTGCCAAGGATGGTTAAGGGACTGGAGCATCTATCACATGAGAAAAGAGTAAGTGAGCTCAATTTGTTTAGCCTAGAGAAGACTGAGCGGAGATCTGATCAAAATGTATAAATACTTGAGAGGAGAATGTAAAGAAGATGGGCCAAACTATTCTTGATGGTGGCCAGTGACAGGACAAGGGGTAATGGGTACAAACTGAAACACAAGAAATTCCATCTCCATGTGAGGAAGAACTTCTTTCCTGTGAAGGTGACAGAGCGTTGCCCAGAGAGGTTGTGAAGTTTCTTTTTCTGGAGACCTTCAAAACCCGCCTGGATGCCACCCTGTGCTGCGTGCTCTAGGTGTCCCTGCTTGAGCAGAGAGGCTGGACTAGATGATCTCCAGAGGTCACTTCCAACCTCAACCATTCTATGATCCTGTGATTATAAACAGAAAAGATATTAGCTCTATTGAACTATAAAAATTCAAGCTATTGTTTAGCCACTGTGTGAGTTTGCAAGGCAGAGAAACACATGTGGACAAAGTGTTGAAAGTGTTGCAATGCTGTATGATAATTGCAGAAGGGTCTTGAGATTGTTCACAACATTTAATGAATGAATCAACTTTATGAATATAAAATGAAAAAGAATTCATGCACACACACACACACATACAAAGAAACTGCATCCTCAACTGCCTTGTCAGCTCAGACTAAAGGAGATGGCTCTGACTCACACTTCAACTCTCATACCATAAATGCACAGGAAGTTCTCTCTTTCTAAATGTATTTTGCTGTTAGGATTCATATTTCATCTGTCCTAGGCTAGAATTACACAGTTTTCCCATTAGTAGATCTGAAACAATCATGTATCTACTTTTGTTATCCTTTTAGGATAACTAAGTTTCATATCTAAACCTGATTTAGATTCAAGATTAAGACACATAAATTTTAAGATCGTTATGTAGGTTCCGCCCTTTTAAAATATCTAAGCTTTCATGATAATTAGTGAAATAACTAGATAAGTATGTCAGAGAAGCAAAAAAGTAGATCAGCTGAACAGCTAAGGAGTCCATAAGACTATAGTGACCAGACAAGCTTCTTAAACCCAAAGCTTTGTTTAGTTTATTAGGAAAAAAAAAAAGATTAAAATATTAAAGTATTAGAAGTATTAAACAAATAACTTTCAAACCTCACACTCATAGAGAGACTTGGGGGATCCATTCAGTTGCCTAAAAAAAGACATCCAGTGCAGCTTGTGAAGTCCACATATATCCAAAATATTCACAGAGCAGGTGGGTATAGCACAAGTAGTGAGAGAGTCTTGCACCTTTTTGGAATGGCAACTGGAGGCCAAGCAGCATACCTAATGGTCTTAATCTTATATCTTAAGTGTATCTTAAGTGTATCTTAAATGTCTATGGATACCAGTGGTCAGTCAAGTAGTCTGGTCCCTTTCCATCTCTACATTACAGTTGAGATAACTTATTTTCTTACACACCTAAGCTTGATTCCCGTGTTTGTGCATCACTGTGTTGAACCAGTCACAACATCTGTTCCTTTCTCTTCCTCTCCCAGAAAACCTCTTGTAAAAGGATGTGCACTGCTCTGTAAATAAATTATTCTCAGAAGGAGCCTGGGAAATCGGAATCCTGGAATGGGGACAGACGTCCAGTGTCTCCTTTTGGATGATTCTTTACTGGGAACTTGCTCAACTGCCACTTGGTCCTCTGTGCAGAGAGCAAGGAGAAGTTGTCACCCTCCTTCACGATCAGGATCAAGCCCTGTATGCTTTCAAAAGCAATCCACTGTGTTCAGAGATTTTAAAGGAAACCCAGTTCAGGCAACATAGACCTAAGTTTTAGGCATCTGAATATCAATTGTAATGTGCAGTAGGTTAGTGTCTTGAAAACACCAGAACACATTTTTTATGCATGTTTCCACTGTCTGGCAAAGAAAAAAAATCTCCTAAGAGAGAGCACGCATCCTGGTTTGCAAATATTTTGGCTTCTATTTGAATCCATTAGAGTCCTCTAGATTTGAGCATTTTTCTCTTTCGTATTGATTATTTGATGAGTTTTTAAAACCTCATAGTTACTCTTCAATAACTGGAAACAACTCAGAATTTCTAATTGTCCATTAAGGGACATCAGAAATACTTGTACTGCAAGGTAGTTCAGATCTCAGGGAAATTACATTATTATGTTTTTTTCCTCCCCTTTTTGATTATTTCTTTTGCAAGCTGGCAAATTTATTACAATAGCATGGCTGTAATTTTGTGATATTTTCTAGTGGCTATATCTTGGCTATATCACACTAACCAAGAATTACAGCATTCAAACGTGAGATGTGTTTGAGAAGCAAGGAACTAGAGAAAAAAACCTCTGCTAATAACTTTTCTCAGGTTGACGTTGACTTCATGGGGGAGATGGTGGCAGCAGTTGTGGTCTAGACTGGGCTCAGGAGAAAAAGAAAGCAGTAGCAAAGGAATTTGTCTATAGTGTTTTATGAACAGCTGCCATTCATGGTTTTTCTACATATGAAAAAAAAAATGTTGTGAAAAAGAAGAGACATTGTTAAGGACTGCCATTAGGCTCTTGGGGATGCCTGATCTTCAACCATGCTTTCTGATGCTTGGAGAATTATGTTTCCCAAACCCTGGTGTCTAAATTGCTGTTCAGATTTATATTACATACAATACTATAATATAGCTAACTCCAGTGGGCTTGAAGTAAGATGGGTATTTTAAAGGACTGGTAGCAAGAAAGAACGCTCACATCATCTGTCATGATCAGCAATGTTATATCTTGACAACTGAGGGAGAAGTGTTTAACCAGAGTTGAGTAAAGGTCAGAGTATGGATGAAAGCAAGTTGGACTGTGTTCAGTCTAGGAATACTAATGCTGGCTTTTACAAGTAAAGTAATAGAGGGTTTCATAGGGATAGTATCCAGGGCCAGCATCCCTGTGAAGCATACAGCCTTACAATATTGTATGATTCTTGCATTGCAATTACTAATAAAATTAGAGCTACACAGCTTAAGTTTCAAATCATGGGGTTTCTAGTCCTTATGACATTGAACAAATTGCTGTGTAAAGCAGGAAAATGTATGCATAAAGAGCAATATCTAGCTATGATAACTTTACAGAAAGCATAAATGCTGTTATCTGAGCACTTCGAAATATTTAATGTTCTCTATCTTGGCATCTTTTCTGTGAAGGAGGGAAGTGATATTAAGTCCTCATTTTAAGAGCAATGGCGGATTGCATAGAAAGACAAAGGACCAACATTAAAAATAAAATTAACCAACCAAATAAATAAATCTCAGAATAGATAGGTAGTTGACCAGTGGAACATTACTTGGAAAAATTAGAGCAGAATGGGAGACTGCAGTAGTGATTTGCCTCTAATATTGATTAATGAGCTGCCTTTCAGTCCTTACAATTAAAAAATACATATGTGTTAAGAGCATGTTACATTTCAGGTGTATATACTATGATATGGAAGTTAAAAAATAAATAAATAAACTGAAAGTATTCACATTGATATTTGCAGATTTTCAAAATACTAGTTTGTGTTTGCAGTCTTTACTTTCCGTGTCTTTGGGTAATAGATTGCTCGTATTTTATTCTTGAACCTGAATTGATAGAAATACTTATCATGATCTAGTTCTCTGAAGGCAGATCTGTTTCTTCTGCATTTGTATAGCTCCGTTAAGGAATCCTACTCAGCTTTATTAGTCATAAAACTGTAGTAATAACATATAATATGAAAAGTAGCTTTTCAACAATGTAGTAACTGTAGAAATGAGACAGAAGTATATGCTGTAAAAAATAAACTGCATACAGACAGATGAAACTCTTGGACTGACTAAATCCCTAGTCCATCCTGTATGGTAAATGTTTATATGAAAAGTAAATAGATAATTAACCACTGAGAAAACAGAAGGTTAATCTGTCTTACTCATCATGAAGGATTCATCCAGATTACCAAATCAAAATCCTTGTGTTTTAAGTAGGTGAACATCCACTCACAGCAGGGCCTTGAGTGTTTATTTTCTGAGCTTCAAAATACTTGCTTTTCATTGCACATGTTTGGATTTTCACATATAGTATTAAGCTAAGTATAATATCTTAATAACAACTTCACATATAACAATTGTAGCTAATGTGCACACTTACAAAATTTGGGCTGTTTTTCTGTATGCCTAAAGAAGATTTTTAAAGGACAACATTAAGTAAGTAAGTAATATTAATTTCTACGATGCATAAATTTTACAGAACGGCTCTCCCTCATTTGTTAAAATCTATTTCTGAATATATCCAAGGACCTTGCCCTATAAACAGCACAGTTACTTAGCATCTTAAGTTAGTGCAGAGTTCCACTGAATTTGGTAGGATTTTGTGTTCCTGGATCCAGGTGCAGAATTGGAGCCAGAGAAAAAATAGAAGAAACATTGCTCCGTGACGGTATGGTGATTCCTGTGTTTCTGTGCTATTGAATCACATCATGTTTGAAAGTCATTAGAATAAATATTCCTGGAAAGAAATGTGAGGCTTTTGCAAACTATAGCACAAAGTATGTCAAATTACTCTCTGAATGATTCAGCCAAAAGTTTTAAATGACTCGGTCACACAATCCATAGAGTTTGTAATTAAAAGTATGCAGGTGCATGAATATGGGTGCATTTTTCTCGGAAATGCTTCTGAGACCTATAAAAGCCTCAGACATTACTAGAGATGTGCCGAATTAAACATAAATAATTCAGGTAGCCTGAGAACCTCCGCATCTGCTGTTTTGCAGAGAATCTGAATGTACTGTTATTAGCTTTGCTTCTACCCACCACAATTATTTTTGAAATTGCTCTCTGCTGTTTAAATGTACAGCAGGTTTTTGAAAGAACAGCTCTTATGAAAAAAAAAAGGAAAAAAGAATCCAGATGTGCTAGGCAGAGTTTCTGCAAGATATGTCAATACATTATTTTGGGGTCACAGACTGATGTTATGTGACTCTAAATGTCAAACATGAGAAAAAAAATAAATTACTTCTCTGCTTTGGGTAGGAGACTCTGTTCCTATATGCAGTATTCTATCTAAATTCTTGATTGCTTTATAAAAGATCATGCCCCTAATAAAAGTGCTTCTTCTCCTGCATTTTTTGAAACTGCTCTATTTCTTTTTCTTTTTCCCCCTTCAGTAAAAGTGATTAATGCAGCACATTTGGTTCTCATATGCACTTAGTTATCCTAAAAGTATAATAACTGCAGGGAATTCGTTAAAATTAAAAAGTGCTTGCAAAACAGAGGAAGTTATTAGAAACTCAAAGGAAAAAAAACTGTAAAATTTGACAAAGAAGCTGACTATTTTGAGCTGAATTCACCTCTAGGATGCATAGTCTCTTGAGCAGAGACGGATGGAGTGTTTTTTGACCCAAATATTTCCACTGAATAATACAGATTCATGTCAATCAAATAAACCATCCAAAAGGTATATAAAATAGTTTTAAAAGAGCATTAGCATTTTTTGTCTAAAATTATGTTTGAAAATACACTCAAAAAATAATTCTAAATCAAATATATTTAAATTTAAGTAAACATCTTGAAATAAAATTCATTTTACTCAGCGTTAAAAAAAAAGATAATCTTGAGAAAAGCAACATGCTCCACTGAGTCCAAAAGGAAGGAAGGAAGGAAGGAAGAAAGAAAGAAAGAAAGAAAGAGAGAAAGAGAGAGAGAAAGAGAGAAAGAGAGAGAGAAAGAGAGAAAGAGAGAGAGAAAGAGAGAAAGAGAGAGAGAAAGAGAGAAAGAGAGAGAGAAAGAGAGAAAGAGAGAGAGAAAGAGAGAAAGAGAGAGAGAAAGAGAGAAAGAGAGAGAGAAAGAGAGAAAGAGAGAGAGAAAGAGAGAAAGAGAGAGAGAAAGAGAGAAAGAGAGAGAGAAAGAGAGAAAGAGAGAGAGAAAGAGAGAAAGAGAGAGAGAAAGAGAGAAAGAGAGAGAGAAAGAGAGAAAGAGAGAGAGAAAGAGAGAAAGAGAGAGAGAAAGAGAGAAAGAGAGAGAGAAAGAGAGAAAGAGAGAGAGAAAGAGAGAAAGAGAGAGAGAAAGAGAGAAAGAGAGAGAGAAAGAGAGAAAGAGAGAGAGAAAGAGAGAAAGAGAGAGAGAAAGAGAGAAAGAGAGAGAGAAAGAGAGAAAGAGAGAGAGAAAGAGAGAAAGAGAGAGAGAAAGAGAGAAAGAGAGAGAGAAAGAGAGAAAGAGAGAGAGAAAGAGAGAAAGAGAGAGAGAAAGAGAGAAAGAGAGAGAGAAAGAGAGAAAGAGAGAGAGAAAGAGAGAAAGAGAGAGAGAAAGAGAGAAAGAGAGAGAGAAAGAGAGAAAGAGAGAGAGAAAGAGAGAAAGAAAGAAAGAAAGAAAGAAAATAAGAAAGAAAAAACAAAGAAAGAAAGAGAGAGAGAGAGAAAAGAACGAACACAGGAGACTAAAAAAAAGAAAGAAAGAAATGAAAACAGCTGATGAATATGGAACCATAAAGATTTTCAAGTTTCAGACTTTCAGCATCTTTATTTTGGTAAGCATTAATAGAAAAATTGTATTAGCAATGTAAATCCCACCAGAACTTGCAAACCTCGAATCAGAATTTTTTCTTTTGTCTTTGCTGTAATAATGAGCATATATGGACATATATCTCATATTTCTTTGTTCTTGTTATTTTGAAGCCTTCGAAGACTAGTGAGAGGGGAATTGTAACTAGATGGTGGCGGTAATAACATGCGTATCTTGGTAGCTCTGAGCTGGAGCTTAGATATTGTGTTTTATAGGGATGTCAGTTGATGGCAGAAGATCAGTAAGTCGAAGTAAGGGATTTTTCTGATTCCAGTGATTTTACAGGCCAGACAAAGGATGTGGAAACACAAAGACTAAGTCAATTGCAAAAGGTGACATAATAAAATCATGAGGAATCTCAGAAAGAATGTACTCTTCTGCAGTCAAGGTCTTTGCAGCTTTTTTGACTTTGCTGACTTTTGGCATCCCATCTTGGGGATCGTTGTGTCTATAAAATCCCTGATTTAAATAAAGTTATTCATGTGGGACATCCTAATCCACCAGGCTCAGATCTTCAGACTAGACTTGAATGCTGCTTAGAGACTTTATGGTAATGTACATCTAGGCCCTGTTGCTAGTGCACAGACCTATGCTGAATAAATCCTGTCTGCACGTTGCACATCTTCCACATGCGTCTGAGCAACCCTGACACAATCGGCTCCCCTCCATGAGCCTCTAAGTGTTAAGAAAATCATGATAGTATCACTACCATTATTGTGTTACTATTTTCCTGGCATTCTTTAGAGGGACAACTTTAGAGGGACAACAAAGAAACAAATAGGCTTGAAATATGGTAGCACCTGAATAAATGGTTCTCTCAAACCAGGCTGTATTTGAAGCCATCTGTTACTCCATCTCTGTGGAAAACAGGGGAGTTTAAATAACTTCAAGATTCATCTTTCCACATTCCTGGGTAGAGAATTTCAACATAACTTTTGGAAGAGTGGGTGGGAAGCTATAAAAATAACCTTCCCTCCCACATTTACATAAAACCAAAGGGGAAAATGGAGATACATAATCTGGAGTGTAGGTCTTTTGCAAAGGAAAAGCTCAATGCAGGAATCACATTCATGTTATTATCACTGTCAAAGCATGAAGAGATTTAGAAGTGAGGAAGAAAAGCATTTCTGAAGGGTCTACATTTTCCTCAGTAATATCTCCCATTAATTTATTCAATATGTTCATTGTTTTCCTATCCGGAGCCATCAAATTATTCTTCTTTTTTCCCATACAGTGCTGAAATCTACTGATGGATTAGGCTGTTTACAAAGACTGCAGCTCAACAGATTCTGAAAATCACTGCAATTTAGAAGTTAATAGCCAGTTCTCTTGCAAGTGGAAGGCCAGAATTAAAACTCAGTGTACCCTGTGCTTGTCACTGAGGTATAGGTTTGCATATGTTCTATGAGGCATAAGGAGAGCATTCAACAGCACAATTTATTATGAATCTTTTAAACACTTAGGAAAATATTTGAGATTGACTTTGATACATAGGTATGTAAAACACAAAAAGGAGCATTTTGGAAGCCATTTGGACAATGATACTTCCTCCAACAATCGGTCAGTGAGGGAAGCTGTGTCATTCTAAGTGCATCGAAATTGCTCACTCCTATCAAGAAGTCATTTAAGCTTCAGCAGTGTTTTGTCTGATTCTAAAACTGAGCACTTCAAATGTACGTCTTGTCCAAACACATAATGAAAACATTATTTTTCCTTTTTTTTTCCTAAGGCAGGCTTTCCCCACAAACATATACATATGACAAACTCAAAAGAAAAAGAAATAGTTAATGATGATGATACCACCATCATTTTGACAGAATATCTATCTATCCAAAGACTGAGTGAAATGTGATCTACCACTGTGTCAGTTTGGGTGTAAGAGCTTTCTTCTAGGAGTCAGGGGGATATTAAAATAAGAAAGCCCTCTTTAGTACTTTATCTGATTCATGATTTATAAGCAACATCCACAAGTTTCATATTCCAAGCAACAACAGTTCTAGTGCTATCTCAGTAATATGCAGTAAGCAAAAATGTTTTCTGATTAAAGTACTCAAGCAAAGAGGGACAGAATAAAACCTACGAGAAGCATGATAATGTATGGTGTTTTTCAGTAAAGCAAATTCGAGAAAGTTCCTGTAGAAGTTACTACATTTGACTCACAAAATCATTCGACTGTTATAGTGTGTTTCTCTTATGTCTTCATATGTCTGTGCAGCAAGTCAGTTCTTGTCTAGAAGAGCTAAGAGTCAAAGCTCACAGGACCAGCAACTGCAAACCCCATGTTCAGTAGTCCATGAAAAAGGAGCTTGCTTTTTGACTCCTCTTTTTCCCTCTGATCAATCTTAGAGCCATTTCCTCCATCTCTTCCAATGCAAAAGCACAAGAAAAAGCATAGACTTCATCCTAGCTTAACAGTGGTGAACTAAATTTAGATGTTGCTGACAACTTAAGTATTCATACATGGCAACAGAACGAATGCAAGAAAAGTTTGAAGGACCCTTAAAAAATGGAATGATATGGAATGCTCGTATGTTATGACACATTTCACCTTTTAAATGTGACATTTCTGGCCCTCCTCTTTCTTTTGTCCTTTCTCTCATTCTGCTACACACAACCCGGGGAAGATCAATTTATCTATGGGAAACTAATTACCTTTCCCTTCATACCCTCCTTAAAGATCCCTTTTATTCTTATGGAAAATGGATAAATAAGTAACAAGTGGCTGTTGCACTGAGATCACTGCAGTGCATGCCAGGAAATACTCCCTGCTTTCTCCAGCTCACCATTCTGGCTGTATTGATGATTTCTGTAGACAGATGGTGAGGTTTCTTAGCCCGAGAAAGTCTTTTCTTTTTTTTTTTTTTTTTTTTCCTCTAAGTTTGTATAGTCTTCACCCCAATGGGAATCTTATTCTATGGTTTGTGTCCATAACCAGTAAAAAAATTCAAAAATGTAAATAGTAAGTAAAAACGTTAAGTGCTTCACCCAAAATTGAGCGAATCCTTATAGATTGGTATCAATGTGAAAAGCAGTGGGAAGGTTTAGAAGGCATAGCAATGCCATGGAAATTGTCAAGGCAGCAGCTGTGTTCCTGAGATTAAAGATTTTGTCATTAGAAACATACAGCTCTGAAAGTACTGCTCCAGAATGGTCTTCGTTTTCCCATATGCACTCACTGAAGGCACAGGCAACGCAGAAATTAGCATCCCTTCAGTGAAGAGAGCGGAACATTGGAAGGAAAATATTGCTTCCCACACAGACTTCCAGAAAGCAGATATGTTTTAATGCTGAAACCAGTTAAAGTTCCTCATGTGCTCTTATATGCTTTGCTGGATCAAAGCCTTTGCGTCTGAGATGCTAACACAACAAAAAGCTACAGACTACCTAAAACCTGTAGCAGATAAGTAAAACCATCCTTGTTTTCCTCACCATTGGGTAGTGGACTCTCAGCTCTCTTTACTCGTAGCTTTCTTAACAGCATACCTTTTTAAGGAGTCACGTACAATACAAAATATACATTTTGAAGGTCTTTGATAAAAGGCATTTAAATAAGCTGTCTTCTTAAGCTCTGAACACTTTTGTGGCTGCCTATCATAACATGTTGCTTTTCAGAAATGCTCTTGCAGGCCATGCAGTGCAGTTTCAGACAAAGGCATTATTTATACTAAATTAGGGTGAAACTGAGAATCTCTCTCTAATTATTCATCTGAAATAAAAGGTACATGCTGTAAAGAGAACCATATATTAAATGAAAAATTATCACTGTATTGTTGGGCAGTAATTGCGTCTATGTCCAGCTTATTTATTTAGTAGTTAAATTTAGGACTGGATTCTTTCCAGAAGGCTTCAGTCCCTTCTCAGCTCTGAAGTACAGCATGAGAGCAATAAATGCGGTAAGGCAATACGCTCTCGCTACAAAAACAAGTGAATCTCACCACTGACACAAAAAAGGGTTCAAATGAGTGTCCCTTACTTCAGCTTCATTAGAGTTCAGCTTACTAATCAGTGAGTCAGCTAGTGCTGCAGGCAGTTTGAGGAGATGAAAGTGAGAAAAAATGCCATTCTTGGAAGTATCATTTTCCATGGATATTGGCTCAGGGGTTCACAGCTACATGCCACCAAAGCACTGACTCAGCCACTGCTCTGAAATGTCGCTTGGAGAACGTATCCCCTTGAGCAATCAGAAAATTTCATCTCTTTCTAGACACCGGACACACAGTTTTACATTCAAAATACTTGAAGTGGATAAGAATGTTAGAAATACTGGACTCAGATAAATCAATAACTTATATAGAAACCTATTTCGCACGGGAGACATGTTTAGGAATTGCTAAGGTTCACCCAGCAAAAGAAAATAGAAAATTACACTAGTCCTACATACACATGTTCTGAGTTAGTTGATTGGTCAATCATCCTCAAAACCATAGCCATTTATCTGCCATTGATCACAAAAATCCACTTTCAGCTGCTGTGAAATGAACTGAGTAATAATGAGAGAAACAAAGTGAAATTTCACAGTGAATCTATTTGTTTGCCTAAGTCTCTTCAGTACATTCGCAGGAAAATATAACACCTGGGTGACAGCATAGAAGGGCCTAAAACCTTCACAAAAGGGACTATCTAGCTTGCTTACTCTTTTTTAAAACTAGCAGGTGTTTAAAGCACTTATTGGAGAGCTCGAGCTAGTAGCTTTGAAGTGGCAATCATGAAATCAGCAATTCTGGGCTCCAGTTTTGACTGCACTGCTCGCGAGCGCTATGACTTCTGGCACTCTTCCCTGTTCTCCTCCTGTATTGCAGCCTCATCCTGCTTTTGTTGCTGTTTTGCGAGCCTCATACTGTTTGATCTGTCACATAAAGTTCCGTTTCTGCAAGTATGTAAGAATGTTCATAACTTTTTAGTAAACAAGTGAAGCAAGCTAGCAAAAATAAAGAAAAAAAGATGGGCATAGTAGCTTGAGTACACCTCAGGCTTCCTGGAGATTTGTGCATATTTTTCATTTTGCTTCTTAAAGAAATGATGCCACGGAGATAGAAAAACTTTTGTGCACATCTGTGTATATCTATGTGTCTACATTACATATCACTTGAACACAGTGGACTTTTATGTCCAACCTTAATATAGATTATAGAACTAATAATTTTCCTTACTTGAAAATAGGTGCTACATAGAGAGGAGAGACTATTAATACTGCTTCCCTCTTCAGAGTAAAACATGAAAGGATGTGGCACAAGCTGAAGCTGTGCTAAACATCCAAAAAAAGTAAAAAGAAGTAAAAAAGAACTCAAGAAAAATAGGTTCTGATCGCAGGAGATAGGAGAGAGAGATTATGAACTCTACAATTAAAGCATTAAACTTCCTTCAGACCCCACACAGTATCAGGCACTGGAAAAGCCAACAACACTGCACATGATCAAGAGAACAAGGTCTCATTGTCCTTCTGGTTCAGGAGACAACCAGTATTTTGCAAATGCTGTGGCTTGTCTCATGATTTGGGAATACTTGGTTTTGGCAGTGCAATGCAGAGGGACAGAAAATTGGGACAGAGACTTGGGAGACGAAGCCTTTACCCTAGGTCTTTTGGGATAAAGTGATAATATCCCATTTTATAGACAAAGAGCAGAGATACTACAGTATCAATGATCATGAGAAAATAAAAGATTATTGTCCATATGTTCCATTCATAGAGAAGTGTGGTAATTGCAAGATTATCATTTTGTGGTCAGATAAGTTGGTCTGAGGCTAGTGGCAGTGTAATCACTAGGCAAGTGTAGCACTAGTATTCAAAAGCACTTGTGACAGTGCTCATTCTGTCTAGTGTAATGGGGAAACACTTATTTCAGCACAGTCCCTTCTTATCTACATTGTGGCTACATTCAGCCCTAAAAGACTTCTGTAATCACCATTCTTTGTAATGCAAAGTACACAAGACTCTGCTTATTTTTAATATGCTCCAGTTTCATTTCCAAATAGACAAGTCCTTGCAATTTTGTGGGCAAAAGTACATCAAGTACGTTAAAAAAAAAAAGGTTTAACATTCCACTGTCACCTCTCTCTACCTCTTGTTATCATGTGCCATGAATAGCTTGATAGCATGCTTCTTTAATATGAACAGTCATTTCTCTCTTGTGATGAACTTCGATTGTAGTGGCTAGTAGAGTTCAACAATATGAGCAAAGGATACAGGATGTCACTGGCTTTTATTTTTCAAAGTTAAAGAATGTCTTTTGAAATTGATTTTCATTATCTTGTTCTTACTTATAAAAGAAAAATAATAATAATAAAAAAGTCAAGATCACCTGGATGTAGATAGAGGGAAGGGAAATGAGTTTCTCTATCTTCTATTTTAAGTACAAACACTGCTTTTTATAGTCAAAATCTTCTAAGGAATTGATGATATCTTGATGGCATTTGTTTTGGTTCTAAATTCAATTTACAAAAAAGTCCTATGAGACAACCAGCAGAGGAAATTCAGAGATGTAGCATATAAAAGCATTAAGTTTCTCTCATTTTGATCACTATGCAATGTATGAAATAGAGACTCCAGTGCCTCAACAATTCAACCTCAGAATTTTGTGATATGCTTGAAAGAAATTAAAAGCAACCAAAAATGCCAGGACAAAGAAGGATGCACAGGCATTTGTTTCGTTTCATTTGTGGATTAGTACAACGAGGAATTGGATACTCTTAGCTACAGAAAAAGATGCTTTCTCATGTAAAAGATGCTTTCTGTAGTGTGGATCAGACACACCACATAGTACCACAGTAGTCCAGATCCCTCAATAGCCCTGACCAGGAGTCATGGTCAGCATGCTCATGCATTCTTCCCTTGTTTGAAAAACATGTCACAGGATAAGGAGAAGGGTGGTGGGAGGAGAGGCAGAGGAGGACACATTTCATATCACTACAGAGCTGGTGTATAGGAGCTAGAAGGCATTCGGGGCTACTTAGTGATGTAACTGTGATCTTAAAAAAAAATTCTTATGAGCCATTGCTTCTTAAAGCCACTTCTTCACTTAACTTGAAGTTTTCTTCTGCGTCTGGAAATCATATCTCTTAACAAGGCCACAGTTGGCTTGTTATGTTCAGCTGGACATCTTTCTTCTGTCTTAGTCCCATGGGAGTCAGTATCTAGCTATTCCTGTCCTATCAATCAGAAGCCCAATCTAGTAGGCTACTAGGCAGACATGGTAGGATCAGACTCCCCTGCAAAATGTGATTACTCTTGCAACTGGAGAAGAAAATGTCTAGTTTTTAAATAATAATAATTTATCACTTAACACATTCACCCATAAATTAGGCATCCTTATTTCAGTGCCATCCAGATCTACAAAAATCTCATCTCCGTTTTTACCAAAGCCATGTTTGCAACCAAGCTACTTGATAGTTAGTATGACATGATTTTCCAGATCTCTTCCTGAAGCTGGTGTTGAGACATGCTACAGAAATCCTATCATCAGGATTGTGAGAGTTTTACTTTTTTTGCTAGTGACTGGGACATTCACCATGGAATTTGTTCTTGGCTGCAAGGACAACTTCTGCTTTCTTATTCAAAAACTCTTTAGTGTGAGCTCCCTAACACTGAGGGGACAAAGTCCAAAACTCAGAAAAAGTCAGCAGCCTGAACACTAGGCAAAGAGTGCTTATTCTGCCTTCTTGTCTGCTAATCTATTCTTTCTGAGTGTAGTAGGCCCATTTTGTGAAAACATCCATCTTCAGCAAGAAGAGTAAAGAGAAACTAACTCTTTGGATGTTCAAATCAGTCATTCTGCTGCTTCTATTAGGGACAAAATAAAACTCTTTTGTGTAAATTTTAATCAGAATATGAACTAATTGCAATCTTTTAGGCTTAATATCTTTTTGGACATTTTTTAAACTGAAGCATCTTAATTCATCCTGGAGTTGAGGCAGAGAAATTGAAATCCTCCCAGAGAAGAAATGTTACTGAATGTTTTCCTAAGATTTTCCAAATAGCTAGGAAAATAGCAATATAGTCATCAACAAAACAAACAGCAAAAACATTACTTATACACCTGACTTCAAATGCACTGGGATTCCAGATGTCAGCCAGCTCAGAGTTTCTCCTGTCTTTTTTTTTTTTCTCAGATAAAACAATTTATATGAAAGAATGACAGAAGGATAGATTTTTTTAATCAATGATCATTCCTAGTCAAGTTTTTCACTTTTCTTTTTAAAACTTTTTATTTTTATTTGAACTCCTTCAGTGCTTTTCACCATGAGATAGTAAAGTCCAAGATTAGACATTCTGATGACAAAACAGATAAGGCTTACATGGCTACTTTTATATTTAAGAACTCCAGGGTTACCAATCTGAACTTTTCCAATTAATCCCCACCCATGTACTCCCTCAGAGTTAAAGAAACTTGGCAGCTGTCTACTTTTTTCCAGTTTTAATTTTCAAGTCCTCTACCCAGTAATGCAAGGTGAGACGTTACTCACACACATACTTGCATAAACCATAATGCAAAAGAAAAATTAATACTAAACCTGCCACTAGGTATGAATACTTTCAGGTATCCAGGTTCATTTGAAATCAGGACTTTCTTTTGCACTCACCACTACTTTTCTTGGACTGTAGATGCAGACTCAATTAAACCAGGGATGACTTAGTGTGAAATGTCCGTGTCCCATTACCCAGACTCCCTGATTCATGTAGTCCGAATTGTTTCTAAATGAAAAGTCAGGGGGGTTCTTTTATTGACTAGGTTTATGGCAACGAAATACTGTTATATAAGGAAAATTTCTGACCTTTTCCTGTATCTTTTTGAGAACTGCCCTGCTAATGAACATTTATATTAATTGGATATCTGTAAAAAGCAGATGTTTTAGTACAATTTCACTATCATTCCCTGATGTTCAGTCACCCTGTTAATAGCCCTTACTGCCACACATCAAGAGAAAATAGACTTAATGTAGTATAAAAAGATTAAATAGAATATTTCACTAATATCAGCGTCTGTTTTCTGCCAGTGCCAGATGATTCACCCGATCATATTCGGAAGCTTTACTTCGTTGACTCTGTTCCAATGCAAGTTGAACTTGACCCTCTTAAAACACTAAACACTAGCTAGAATTAATACATAAGTGTAAATATGAGAGGTGAGTATCTCTGAATTCTACCAACCAGCAGCAACCATTCTTTGAAGACTGGGATAGGCAGGGTAATAACTCCTAGAACCATCTCCATGAATATAATCCCAGTTAGCAATGTTTTCGGTCATTAGAAGTCAAAGCTAAGCAGTTGTGGAGATAATGTGAATCAGTTGACATTAGTGGTTGTTTTACACAGTTTGCATTTGTCCTGTTCAAAAGCAGGAATTATGGACACGCAGTATAGATTCTTCTGGCACCATAACAGTTGTAGAGAACCATATCTTTCAAAGGCTATTTTTGATAGGATGTTTGAAATACCTTCCTTTTTGTTTATTTTGTTCCTTTCCTAAAGTTTTTTTCTTAAACTTGAACCACTTGAGATGGATCCCAGACAAAAACCTTGACACACATTCTTTTTAGACTAATTTCATAAAACATGTAGTATGCTTACCCTAACACAGTGTTGCTCTTTTGGTATCCTACTATTAATGCCATAGATATTCCCATCCAGTGGAACTGGCCTTTAATTTCAGGTTTTGAAATGTTTTGACACAACCATAAGTGGTGGGATGTTTGTTATCAATCCAATTAAAATAATTAATATATATATTTGATTGATTGATGGATTAACAGATAGGTAGTATCAAAATAATGCAGAACATGGCTAAATCAAAATTTTATTCTACTGAAAAATGTTGAAGCTATAGATATGAGCTTTCAGGTATATTCTGGAGTTCCAGTATAAGAATTACTATCACTAGAAGTGAGAGAAGCAATAGAGATTGTCCTGACAAACTGTCTTCCTAACTGTATAAATACCACACTCATTACAATATTAACTGAAAAAGGATCCAAGAATAGTAAATCCTGGTTTTATTCTATAAATCAGTTTGGCATTCTACGACTTACTTGAAATATATCTATCAGAGGTCATCACAAAATTAATTAATATAGAAAAAAGGAAATGAAAAGAGAAGACATCCTAGAAGATTATTCAAATTTCCAAAGGAGCTTATTAAAAAAGACATATTTCTGTTGTCAGACAGAATTTTTAGCCATCTTTCTTCAGGGCTTTTACACAGTCCCTGGAAATAGAACCTGGTCCATTTACAGGACAGCTGAAGACATATGGCAGATCTCTTACTGCAGAGTCCCTCTAGCTTTGCTGTGAGACTGCACAAATTTCCACAGCTTCTGGGCCATATATCTTTGGACCAGTCAAACAACTGAAGAGCTTTAAAAGTTTATTTAAGAAGACTCTGTTGTTTCTTATACCATATGTGATATTGCTGACAAAATACTTTTCTTCCTGAATCCTAACTGAGGGAAAATCCCCATTACTTATCACAGAATTCTGCAGAAAGGAGTCTAAACTCACTAAGCCACCATTAGTCGATTCTCCTCTATAAGGGGAATACATTTCACTGATTTTTAGCTGTCTGAAAAAAAAAATCCTGTCTAGATGACACATCTATTCTCCTAGAGATAGAGGTGCCTGGAGAGGGCAACTTATCCCACCACAAGGTAAGTGTCTAACTTAAGAGAAATGAACTGCATACTGGAGATGTCCACTTCTCTCTCTTTGTGGTGGCTCCTGATACAATCTATAAGCACCCTTTTCACTCTGCACTAGTTCAGCAAGTTTCCCATCATGATCTGTGACACCTAATGTCTCCCAGTGAAACTGATGCTTCCACTCTGATGTATGTTTGAATACTCAAACTAAAAATTCTTTTTCATTCTGCCAAACTTCAAGTTCAGTCTGTTTAGATCCATCCAATATGTTGCCAGATTACACAGACACTAATTTGCTTCACCTCTTCTCATTTTTGTTTCACACAAATATACACAACACAGACAAAACATATACTTGCTTGTTGAGTTATACCTTCTTCATCTTACTCAGAGATCGACAGTCTTACAGAGACCCTGTCTTTTTGAATCCCCAATACTGGCAACAAATGGGTCCTCACAATAAATGACAAATAAAAGCATAGCCAATAACATCTTTTTTTTTTTTTTTTAATGGTTCTTTGTGGATTGGCCTTGTGCCTATCAACAAATAACACAGAGGATAATAAAATGGGAATGTAACATTATTTCCATTTGTAAAATGAAGATGGAAACACAAGCTCTGCAAACTTTGAGACAATAAATTTTTAGTTAGATTTAATAACAAAAAATATTATCAAAATATAGATATTAGCAGTATTCACATATAACATCCCAAAAAAATCCTGACAGTTAGCTAATAAAGTATCACTAGCCAAGATGCAACCCCCTTCCCAAAGCTTTGTGTACAGAGTAATCTAAAAGTCAACAGATGCAGCTGCAGAAGGGGCTTGATGAAAAGCCTTCACCAATAACATCTTCCCGCTCCTGTGCTGAACACTCCAGCTCTGGTTCTCACGCTAAATTGTAACTCTCAATTTGTAAGCTGTAGCCTTCTTCATCAGCTCCTGTATTGGAGTTGCATGCCCCATAGCATGTTGCTCAAGCCTCCTCTTGAGTAATTATTATATGGATCTCCACAACATGAGTGACATCTGAAAGAGTGGGGCACATCCAGCAGAAAAATAAATGGCAGAAAAAGCTGTGCTGACCATCTCTAAATGTGACTGGCTAAAAGCATTGGGATAACTAACAGAGTCCATTAATCTGTAAAGAGTAATTACTTCCCATTACTACAGCAGAATGTTAATTGAAAGAATGAATTTCAATGTAATATATATTTAATTTAACAAGAGTCTCAAAAGATATATTAGAAAAGGAAAAGAAAGTAATTCATACTTTTAAGTATCAATGTAAGTAACAACATTCAGGTTGTTATAAGTGAGACAGAAACATTGATAGACGGCCATAACAACCTTTAATTTTCCCCAGTCTCTTGAGCAAAAAGCTATATACTTGGGTCAAGAGAGGAAAACAAATTACTTGGCCACAGCAGGCTATGATATGAAGAGGTGTTTTTATTAGTCAGCAATAGAAATAAACATGTGCTTTTTAGGAAGGACAGGCTGGGAAGGTGAGGTGGTGGAGTTGCTCTTTATATGAGAGAGCAACTGGAATATATAGAGGTCAACCTGTAGGTGGATTATGAGTGAGTTGAGAGTTCGTGGGTAAGGATTAGAGGGCAGGCTAATGTGGGAGACACTGTGGTAGGCATTTGCTACAGGCTGCCTGATCAGGATGAGGAAGTTGTTGAGACCTTTTGTAGACAGCAGGAAATAGCCTCACAGGCCCTGGGTCTCATGGGGGACTTCAAGCACCCATCAACTGGAAAGACAACATAGCCAGGTACAAACGGTCCTGTAGGTTTCTGCACTGCATTGATGATAACTTTAACACAGATTGTGGAGGAGCTGATGAGGAGAGGTGGTCTACTCGACCTCGTATTAACAAATAGAGAGGGGCTTGTTGGAGACGTGAAGGTGCCGGGTAGCCTCAGCTACAGCGATTATGAGCTGGTAGAGTTTAGGATCCAATGAGGAGGAAGCAGGGCTGTAAGTAGCCTTGTAACCATGGACTTCAGGAGGGCCAGCTTTGGCCTCTTTGGAGACATCTTTGGAGGAATCCCATTGGCTAGGGCTCTAGAAGGAAGGAGGGCCCAACAGAGCTGGTTGGTATTCAAGCAGCACTTCCTTCACGCTCAGGAGCAGTGCATTCCTTTGACTAAGAAGTCAGGCAGGGGGACAGGAGGCCTGCCTGGATGAGCAAGGAGTTGCTGGCAAAACTCAAACAGAAAAAGACATTATACAGAAAGTGGAAAAAAAGAACAGGGTCCTTGGGAGGAATATAGGAATGTTGTCAGTAGGACAAGAAAAGATAAGGCATGATTGGAATTAAATCTGCCAAGGAATGTTAAAAATAACAAGGAGAGCTTTTTCAAATATATCAGTGCTAAAAGGAAGATTCGGGAAAATGTGGTCCACTGGTGAACAGCATGGGGTTCCCGGTTACGAAACACACAGAAAAAGCAGAGCAACTGAATGCCACATTTGCTGAAGTGTTTACCAAAGGCAGGCCTCTGGAATCCCAGGCCCTAGAAACAAGGGAAGGTGCCTGGAGAGAGGAAGATTGCTCTAGGTAGAAGAGGATCGGGTCAGAGAGCACTTAGGGAAACTTGACATCCACAAATCCTTGGGCCCTCATTGGATGCACCCGAGAGTGCTATGTGAGCTGGTGGATGTTATTGCTAGGCCACTCTCCATCATCTTTGAAAGGTCCTGGAGAATGGGGGAGGTGCTGGAAGACTGGAAGAAAGCCCATGTCACCCCAGTCTTCAAAAATGGCAAGGAGAAGGACCCAGGCAACTACATGCCAGTCAGCCTCAATCCCTGGAAAAGTCACAGAATCATAGAATCATAGAATGCTTAAGGTTGGAAGGGACCTCTAGAGGTCATCTAGTCCCACCCCCCTGAACACGCAGGGTCACCTGGAGCACGTGGCACAGGACTGCATCCGAGCGGGTTTTGAAGATCTCCAGAGAAGGAGCCTCCACACCCTCTCTGGACAGCCTGTTCCAGTGCTCTGCCACCCACACTGTCAGGGTGGACCAACCTTCTGGAGAGCAGCTCTGCAGGGAAGGACCTGGAAGTCATGGTGGACAAGTTGACCATGAGGCAGCAGTGTGCCCTCGTTGCCAAGAAGGCCAATGGGATCCTGGGGTGCATTAAGAAGAGCATCTCCAGCAAGTCAAGGGAGGTGATCCTGCCCCTCTACTCAGCCCTGGTGAGGCCACATCTGGAGGACTGTGTCCAGTTCTGGGCCCCACAGTACAAGATGGATGTGGACCTATTGGAGAGAGACCAGCGCAGGGATAGAGGGATGATCAGGAGCCTGGAACATCTGCCCTATGAGGAGAGGCTGAGGGAGCTGGGCCTGTTCAGCCTGGAGAAGAGAAGGCTGAGAGGGGATCTAATCAGTGTCTATAAGTACCTCAAGGGAGGCAGTGAGGAGGAGGGGGCCAGCCTCTTTTCAGTGGTGGCCACCGACAGAACTAGAGGTAATGGCCACAAACTGAAGCACCAAAAGTTCCACAGGAACTTAAGGAAAAATTTCTTGACAGTGAGGGTGGCAGAGCACTGGAACAGGCTGTCCAGAGAGGTTGTGGAGTTTCCTTCTCTGGAGATCTTCAAAACCCGCTCGGATGCAGTCCTGTGCCACGTGCTCCAGGTGACCCTGCGTGTGCAGTGGGGTTGGACTAGATCCCCCTGGGAATGGGGAATCCCTCTGAGTGGGGGGGAACCTTTGGTCCAGCTAAAGGTCCCTTCCAGCTTTAAGGATTCTATGATTCTATGATCCCTAGTCAACTCAGCCTTTGTTCAGCTTAATTGAGGATGTATTCAGTATTTCCATAGCTATAACTAAAAGTAGGTGTTCATTCTGACAAAATTTAGCTGCAAAAAAAAAGGTAGACTTCTAACATAAACAAAAAAATATAAATATTTAGCATAAACTTGCCTGTAAAAGTATAGTCATGTTGGAACGTTGGAACAGCAGTTCAGCAATCTGAATAAGGAACAATTAATCAGAGCAGGAAACTTTTTTTTTCTTTTTTCTGGAAAGTATGCAACATTTTTGTCCTATCCTTATGCTTTTTTCCTTATATGTGGTTACACAACCCATTAGTGGTCAATGCTAGAGAGCTTTAGCATTTTATTCTTTTATTTGTTTTATTTTCCCTCTCCAGAATGAGCAAGAATCAGGCAAGAGAACTGGACTATCAAATCTTTGAGGAGACATTAAAAGTGTTCTGCAGATATGGGATTATTAAATTATGCTAATCTACTTCTACTTACACAACATGCAATTCTCACAGATGGGCTTTGAACAGAATGTGTTTTTTTTTTTAAAAAAAGGATAAACATCCAAGTTACTTTTATGCGAGGAAGCTTTCAGCAATGTTTTTTTTTCCAGAGATGCCTGGACAATTGTGTAAATCAGTGTGGACGTTCACAAAGGGACAGGACCATGTTCTTGACTGAACATTATGAGAGCTGCATAGCCAGAGCTGCACAGACAGGTATGGCACATACCATATTTTTATCCATGTCCATTAAATTTACATCCTATTTTTACTCACATTCACATGTTGAGTGGAGTAGATACTAATTCCTCTCTTTTTACTTTTGCAAAGGGCTAAGAAGTAGGGAGACACTAATGATATCCAATTTAAGCATGGAGAAAGAAGATTTTCCACCCTCAACAAGTCAGAGAGAGGCTCCCAGCCTCCAAATCCTCACTGCCATGGGCTGTTTTTCCTGAGTTCTAGAAACGCATCTATTTTGAGTGGCTGACATAGTCATTGACACTGAAATAGATAGTGTTCCCACATAATCTGATTTCTCAATAAGCTCTTTTAATAGAGCTTAAGTTTTAGTTACACACACTAGCTGTATGTGGAATCAACATTTTGATCTATGCATTTTAAGAGAAAGATCAAAAGCCCTGTATTTTTGAAAGCTCTGTAACTGTTATATTATTTTTCTTAGGTAGTCCAATGAGTAAAATCCTCTAAAATATTGTTTGTCATATTATTCTGTTAAATCTATCAAAATCTATTATAAAACTAGCTTTATATCAAACAGAGTTCATATTAAAATCAATACTTATTGACTTTTCAATGCAAAGTGGTTTCAACCTCATGAGTTTTGGTTTATTTTGTGGGGTTTTTTTTGTGTGTGTGTATGTGTGTTGTGTCATAAAACGTCACTTTAGCTAGCAACCCATATTTTTTTTACTAATAACACCTATGCAGCACATTTCCACTTCAATTTATTTAGCACTGATCATCCAAGCATAGGAAACTGCAAAAAGTGACTAGCTAAAAGAGTGAAAAATGTCAGAAAAAATAACACCTATTTTCATAGTTTCTTCTTCCCCCCCTTTTTTTTTTTTTTTTTTTTTCCGGTCGGGTAGTTTTTTTGGCGCCCCCTTTTTTTTTTTTTTTTTTTTTTTTCAGTTTTATTCTTGTTCATCTACTCGCAAAGACAAGATGGTATTACTGCAATTACTGCAGGATCCTTACTACAGCTGAGAATACATGAAGAGAAAAGACTCTAGGTTGATCATTTGCTTTTAGTCTGAATTTGCAGGTCTGTTTACAAAAAGAAAAAAAAAATGCAATGACCCAAACTCTGCCCAGGAGCTAATTTTATAGTAATACTGTAGTATAAGGATTGTTTCCTCTTCTGGATTTAGCTTTATAGATGGAAGTAGACTTCAAAGACTTGGAGGGCTGTAGTAGTGTCCTTAGCAGGTCAATATTGGATTCAGTTTTCTTCAACCTCTTCATCAGTGACCTGGATGAATGGACAGAGCGCACCTTCAGCAGGGTTGCTGATGGTACAAAACTGAGAGGAATGGCTGATGCACCAGAGAGCTGTGCTGCCATTCAGAGGGACCTGGACAGGCTGGAGAGTTGAGCAGAGAGGATTCTGAAGTTCCACAAAGGTTCAGGTCCTGCACCTAGGAAGAAATAACCATAGGCACCTCTACAGGCTGGAGGATGACCTACTGAAGAGCCACTCAACAGAGAAGGACCTGGAAATCATGGTGGAAATGGAGTTGACCATGAGCCAGCACTGTGCCCCTGTGGTCAAGAAGTCTGAGGATATCCTGGATTGCATTAGGAAGAGCATTGTCAGCAGGTTGAGGGAGGTCATCTTGATCCTCCCTCTACTCAGTGCTGGTGAGGCCAAATCTGGAGTGCCGTGTCCAGTTCTGGGCTCCCCAGTACAAGAGTCAGAGAGATGAAGCTACTAGAGCGCGTTTAGTAAAGGCCACAAAGATGTTTAAAGGGCTAAAGCATCTCTCATGAAGAAAGACAGAAATCATTGGGATTGTTTAGATTGTGGGAGAGAAGCCTCTAGGGGAATTTTGGTGGACAAGTTGACCATTAGCCAGCAGTGTGCCCTTGTGATCAAGAAAGCAAACGGTCTCCTAGGATGCAATCGAAAGAGCATTGTCAGGAGGTCAAGGGAGGTGATCCTGATCCTCCCTTTTCTCAGTCCTGTTGAGGCCATTTCAGGAGAATTGTGCCCAGTTCCGGGCTGCCCAGAACAAGAGAGACATCTTGTTACTGAAAAAAGTTCAGCATAGGACTACCAAAATAGAGGACTGAAGCACCTCTCTTTTGAGGAGAGGCTCTTGTTCAGCCTGGAGAAGGCCGAGAGTCAACTTTATCAGTGTGGAAAAATCCCTTCCAATCCCAAACATTGTGTGATTCTGTGAAGTGCTGAAGTAATAAAGCTATTTTTACCAATATTACTGAGGACGACAAAACTGTAACAAAGGCATTTAACTAGGTATTGCTGTAACAGCTCTGTGAAAATAATTAACTCATAACTAGTGGCACAGAGATTCTTAAGAATTCATTTTTTATTATCTATCTGTACCACATGTACTGCGTCTCCTAAAGAGAGCACTTCCCTAAAATGGCAAGCATAGGGCTCCACATATTACTTTCTCATATTTTCTGAAATGTTTAATACTTTCTGATATATTTTCAACTCTTGACATCTGCATTATTTATCTTTTCTGAAATTAGGAACTAGTGATATATTACAATATGTGGAACAAATCAAAAAGACAATACAAGAAATATTTTTGTTACTAGACAAGATTTTATTTCAGGTTTGTTTGTAATAAATATTGTTTTTCTCCAAAGTTTGTATCAATGTTTATTGTCCTTTAAGGTAATTCATAATCTTGTTTGGAGTTTAGGTCAACTTTTATAATGTTAGGTCAATACATCATGACAAATTACTTGAACTTTATAGATATGGCTTCCAAACACTTTTTATATTCACAATAAGTCAAGGCTTTTGATATTCAGCTCTGCCAGCGCAAATGTCTCATCTCAGGACACTTTGGAATTATATCCAAATTTGAAATAAATTCACCTCTACCAGAACTCAACATTCAGTGTATCTATTCTCCAATAACATCTAGCCAACATCTAGGCTAGTGTCCCGTACAGTAATAAACAACACAAACCAGTTGGGCTTGGAAAATCCCAAAATGGTCATTAGTTAGCCAGGCTTCACAACTCTTTTCAGTTCCATGCTGTCTATGTCTTCTTCTCACGACTCAAGTCAGGTTTGAAATTCTGATACTCCTGGTTGTTCTCGCTCCCAGTTCCATTTATTTTTTGTACTTACTTCCATTTCCTATAGCTCCAATTCATTTCCAGAAGAATTCAGAAACTTCACTTTCTCTCTTTCTTCTAGTGCCTGCTGTAATACAAGCATCAACAAGCCATAGCTTTGGAGTTTTCTAATACACTTATGATGTCTTTTTACCAAGGACATTATAAATAAAAGGAATATTTACTCTCTGTGTGTCTTTTCCCCTCCCTCCCACATATAAAAATACAAACACTCTTGATCTCCTTCTGGGAACAAAACAAACAAAAAAAGACTGGCATTTGTAGTAAAAGTTAGCACTGAGTGTCTATTGTGTGGAGTGGAATAAAAAAGATTAGTACCATCAGCCCCTGAACTCTGGTCTCAAGGGTAGATTGGATCAGGCAGAATAATAAAAATTCTATGAGTTGGGCTGAATCACAGTAGTTGAATCACAGTAGCTTCAACAATCATAGAATAATTACTCTTAGAATGAAATGTAGGAATTCAACCCATAAATTCTACTCATTCAAAAGAAAGTTCATTATTTTCCTTGTCTGAAAGCCAAAGTAAATGAAACGGTGCTTCCGAGTATGACAATGAAGCTGAAAACTGGCATTAGGGCTTCCTAGGCTTGAGAGAAATATAGCCAGGGAGCAAACAAGACATACAAACCCTGTTTAGTAAACACCAGGCTCACAATGATTATGAGTCAAGACTCTCAATCCTATGAGGCTCTTGTAATTCTTCTTTTCCTTCTTTTATATTGAGTTCAGTTTCTGTTCACTCTTCAGTCACAAAGGCCTGAAACCCGCTTTGCAAAAGTCCTTGTTTGTTTTTTTTTAACAGCACAGGTCACATGATGACATGTTTTGCTACATCTTCTTCCTTGTTTCTGCAGGCCTGAATCAAGTTTAATATTTCCTCATAGTTCATGGATAATATCATTCCAAAGGCAACTAGGTTGCTTGCAAGTGATTTAACAATACATCTTTTATTTTCCCCCTGTTTTGATAACATGAATTTATTGCAGTAGAGAGAGTTTACAAGATTAAAGTCTTGATGAAACTTGTTTTGTACTCCACTCCAGAATTTCTGCATAGCACCCAGGCAAACTAGAGGGAAGCAGATACCCAACTTAGTGGCTCTGCACTTCAGTATTGCGGTTTATATTCCGGGCAGTTCTGGGTGGCTTCCAGCCTCTAATCCAGAAATACACGCCATGTCATATCTGCCAATGCCATGAATATATCTTGGATATTCTGGACATCTCAAGCAGCAGTAGATGCCTGCATCAGGGTCTGTGCTGAATGAATCCCTCGAGCAAGAATATAAAGGTTCAGAAGATTATCCAGCTCACCTGTGAGTAGCTGCTAATTTTAGCATGACAACTCTCTCTAGGCTCTCAGTATTTGAAATTCCTTTGATTACAGTAAGGAATTAGGTACCAGCTGCATACTCAGAAATCTATCTTCAGTTTGAATCTGGAGCAGAAGCCCCAACTTAAATTTCATTTATTTTTTTTAGACCTCCAATGCGATCTCTGGTAAACAACAACTAGCAGTGTACTATATATTTGCCTTAATAACTTCGTATTCTTGGGAAAGGTAATGCGAAGATATATTGCATTCCTAAAATGAAGAGAGTTGAACAGCCTAGAGAGACAATGTATTTCCCAGAAGTTCCACTTAGCTGCAAGGTATGGGTTATGGAAATGTCTTGCCGAGCTCTGCTTGTCACAAATGACAAGTACTAGGCAATTTTGGCATATAATGAACCAGCATACTGAAGTAGGAAGCTTATGATACAACTCTACAGCATTATCCAGCTCTGAGAACTGCCTGCACTATCTGAGATCCTAAACTATGTGCAGTCAAAATATAAGCAAACAAACCCTCTAACAAAACAAAGTATTATTTCATATCAGAGAAAATATTACTCAGTGAGAATCACAGTATCTGTACAATGCCTAAAGTAAAGGCATTGGGTGTTTTAAAAAAGAAAGCCATCCAAACAGTTAAATAACAGAAAGATGGAGAAACCTTCCAAAGAGAATATGAAATATAATCAAGCAATATGTAATTTTTATATATTTTAGTCATAAAAAATGATTATCGTGAATAAACAAAATGAATGATAGCTACACTTAAAGGTTATGATCATTTAATCAAGTGTTTCCTGCTAACTGTTGAGGCAGATGGGTTTTTCAGGACTTATGTGAAAACGTGTCAACATATTAGTTTCAAAGTGACAGAAACTCCATTTAACACAATTTGGTAGCCAGCAGAGCAGGTGGAATTCATCTCACCTAATGTAAGACACCTGCAGGGGCTTAACCAGCTACACTAGACTATGGCTATACCAGTGGACAGAAAGAGACATTTTCAAATGCAAATTACCTGGCAAGTAACACCTTAGATCCTACTTTAAGGAAAAATGTAAATTTTATCCTATAGAGGGAGTGTAGGCAACCAGCTTAGAAACAGTTGTCCTTAATATTTATATACTTAACAGGATGAAATCGTCTCCACATAAGCATTTGGTGCCATTATGAGCACTGGGGGTAACCTCCAGTTGGGGCTGGAGAACAGTCTACTCCCCTCAAGCCTTGGGTCCTATCTGCCAGCTGACTGCAATATCTTCTGTACCCCAGAGTATCTCTAATGATCATAAATTCCTATTTTTAGGTAACTTAATTAATTTAATTAGCTTTCGTGAAGTCTATTTTGGTCAGATAAATTCCACTTCTCTTTCATCCAGTCCATCTGGGATAGTTATTTATTACTTAGAATTCTATTGTTCAAGACTTTGCCTTAACTATACTTGAAACAAAATGGGATTATAAAGCAGGAAAAAAAATCAAATCATTGGCTGAATCAAAGATGTCAGTGAAAAAGATTTTCTGGAATAAAGGAAAGCAAATAAATTTTGTTTTGATCTATGCAAATACTGAGTTCAATCTGGATCGAAATATTATATTTAATCCTTAGTGGAGTCAGATTACTTCTTTACCTTCTAAAATGAGCTGTATGCAAATATACTCTTAACTATACTTGATCATATTTACTCAAATTTTCAAGACATATAAATTATCCTTTACATAATTATTTTAGGTCTCCTACATTGGTAGCCAGTTAAAAGAGAAAAACTGCAGAAAAAAATACTGAATGAACTCTATAGATTTTCTACTATTCAAAAGCATAAAACTATCTTACTAAAAATTTCTCTGTAGGCAAAATGGAACATATCTTTTACTCAAAACCAGTAATATATTAATAGTATATTTGAAATTTTACCACTCTAATCAAATAATTTTTGTTGCTTCAGACCTAAATGCAAAAATATATATTATATCTCATATAAAATAACCTACAGTGATTTACACTTTCTTTCTTCTCTGCTCTGCAACTTCATGCTACAACCAAATAGATTGAATATGAAGTGCCTTTTAAGGCCTGTGTCTCTGCTCTGATTCCTCTTTTCTACCCCCAAAACCCTAAAACTTGACCGTTGGTGAGGTGTTTATAGCCCTGGAATCCCCAGTATCATCTTACATTTTTCTTATGCCTGTAGTCTTCTGCAAAACATCAAGTGTCCCCACTGTTGGGGGTCTGCTATGAATCCCAGGGCTATACACCTCTGCCCAGCATCATTATGTTAAGCCCATAAAAAGCCATTCTGCACAGAATAACTTCAACAATGTATGAATTGTATGAATTTACAGTTGCACCACAAAATCATGCAACAATAAGCAAAAGTAAAATAAGTTAGGCAATAGTCAACTAGTCATTCAAAACAAAAAACAAACAAACAAACAAAAAAGGCTGTCAATACCTAAAACAGAGTGTCAGACAGGCGAAATCAGGTCTGGACAATAGCTGGCAAATCCTGAAGCCTTGAAGGGTTAATATCAAGCCTGGAGCTTGTTAGTAGCGATGGAAAAAAAAATGTATTTACTAGGCCACAGGGCTACACAAAAAGATTCAATGACATTTTGATGGTTAATATTGTTTAGTGCTTATACTATGGGATTGGTAGTGTGACATCTTAATTCTATTGTTTACTTTTTCCCCGATGCATCATGTCATTTACTCTCCCATAGCTCAGTTTACCGTCCAAATACATGGAACAATGGAACAACATTTCCTCTGTTGCAGAGATATCGCAAAGATCAATTAAGTAATTCTGGGGAAAGATTTCAAGATCCTCTAAAGAGCTTTTATCTTGTGAAGCACAGAACACCGTAGCTTTATTGCAACATTTGGACGCACATTTTGCTTGAACTGTTGGAACTTTTCATATATTTAAAGCTCAACACATGTTCAGTGCACTGCAGAAAAAAAGAATGCCAAGCACCCAGCAGGACTAAGCCCTGGAAGGGTAATAAGAAGGGATGAAGTACTGTTATTATTATTTTTTTCAAAGTCTTGTCAGACAATCATGAAATCCTGAGCATAGTGTGTGACTTATTCTGCAAGTGGTACAACTGGGACAAATGCTGAGTGGCTCCTCTGGAGCAGTGCAGGGGATGTGAAGTCATTAGGCTCGCACTGCTACAGAAAATGCTCTTTAAAACTGTCATGATTGTCAGAATGTGGCTTTTTCCTGTTTTTTCTGGACATGCTCAAGTACAACACTCCTGAAGTCAGAGACAGGGAAGAACCATGGGAACAAGCAAGAAAGGTTCTGTTCTGCTCATTGAAGTCAGGCGATTTAGAGGAATACGAACACTCACCATCCGTCTGGGTTCAGCATTTTAATGGACACTACAGTGCCCTCCAGCTATCATGTTAATCCGGCAGGGAATGAGGCAACACAAGTGCTTACAAATAGACCTAATCCTTTTACACACAAGATAGTTGTCAGGCCACCGACGCCAGGCTCTCAATTCCACCGGGGAAAGTGCTCGCAATTCGAGTGCATAAACAACATGCTGCAGAGCCATTATCTGGCAGGGTGGGTTGCTGAGCAGTTAGAGATTTCAAGTGTCAAAAGTAATTGCATAGCTCTGTGATGTGTGGAGATTTTTCAACACCATTTTAGCTGCAACATTGATTAAGCTATTTCGGTTATCTGGGTCATCAGCCCACAGTGCCAAGTCACTGAATCATTCTACAGTGGTAAGGGAAAAATATATATATAAATAAATAAATAAAGAATCTTGCTTTCACTGCTTTTTTTTTATCCCCTTATCACTGCTATTGAATTAATACATTGCTTTTATATTTGTAAGACGCAATGACCTTTCTATTTCACACAAATCTGGAGAGGGAGAAGCAGTTCCTTAATGGCCAAAGCACTTTATTCAGTTCAGATACATGAAATTGCATAGTTCTGAGTACCCTTGGGGCAAGCAGCTCTATATCTATTTCCTAGAAGACATGAAGAGTGAGATAAATTAGTACATCATTTTATATCTGATATTTCCTGAATAGTTCTCTTGATCAATGAAATCAGAACACCAACAAAAATCTCACTTTTGATACTATTTCCAGCATGTGGACAGAAGTTTACTGTAACATCAGAGATTTAAGTAAACAAGAAAAAATGAATAAAGCTCATTCATTGGAATGATGAATATCTTGATTTTTGTTATCAAAAAGATAACGTCTTCCTAAGTCAAGCAGTGCAATTGGCAGGATAGAACAGTGGAGAAAAGTCCAGAAAAAAACATTTTTTGATCTTTTTTCTTTTCCTCTCCTACATCTATCTGCAACCAAATGCCCTCAAATTCCAGGGAGCGTATACAGGGCCCCAGTCTACTGCCTTTGAAATCTATGGCAAAATTCCTGTTAATTGATAAAACTCCAGGCACTAAGAGAGCTTGGTGTTTAGCTTTGCTTTCTAGGAAGTAGGGTGCTACAGATTTTACTTTATAAGGAAACAATAGAGTCAGAATATCAGATTCCTGCTTAAAACTGTAGCAATAAATAGGCCATATTCTTTAATAGAATGGTAGCAATTCACACTAATAGAAAATACAGCATTTTCTAATTTTGTAGTTCAAACCTTAATATAGCCAACAGGCAATCCTGACTTCTTCAGAGGTAACCAAACTCCAAACTAATGGACCTTCATTCAGGACTCACTGGATTCTTCTATTGAGGTAGGTGTCCAAATTTAAGGAGGTATGAATTTTTTCTTCAAAAGATGGACAAATCAGCTCCCCCACCCCCTGCCTTTCCTACCTCATTTCATCTTTTTAGAGAATAAGTGTGATTAGAATAAGTGAATGCAAATATGAGGCAGTTTACTTGAATAAATTAAATCTCAGCACCTTCTCAAGTAATAATTTTTGTTCCTACTGAATTCTGTAAGAATATTAAGAGGCATAATTTTAATAAACTACATTAATTTCCGTTTGCCATCCCTACAGTTTTGATTACTTGAAATGCTGTTTTGATTACAAACTAGACATATTTTTCAGGACTGGGATGACTGGCTAGACTTCCAGCAGGTAAAATGTATGTGCATGTATTTTATAAATGTTTTGTGTATGTGTGAACCTGTTCATATGTGTACCTGTTGCACAACAACAGCTGTGAAAGACCTCAGCTGCTGTGTAGGCTGGTTGATGCTATCTAGAAAGTCTCAGAGAGCTTATAGTGGATAGGCAATACTGATAAAGGATGAGGAAGGGTGATTGACTTGCTCGACCTCAGGACAGGTCAGTGACAAAAGCAAACATATGTTAGGGACATCTTTGGGTGGAGGAGATGACTCCCTCCCTCCCATGCACTAGGAGTATGTCCTGGTGGGAAGCAGCTCATATTCTGTAAAATCACAGCTAGATTTAAGTGTGCTTTTTCTGGATAGACAAGGTTTTTAAAGAAATAGGTAGCAACCCCCTACCTCTAAGCTGCATTTCAAACAAAATTTATATGAATTCAAAAAAAAAGTGCTTGCAATTTATTTCATACATTTGTATTTGTATTTCATACATTGCAATTTATATCTTACATGGTAGTAAAAAACAAACACTTGTTTGCATGATTCAGAGACAGAATTCTCTATTAAGCTGTAAGGAAAGTTATACAATGCTAACATTAAAAGTATCCGAATTTAGATAATAGAATACCTATTTACAAGCATTATCTTAGCCAGAACATTTCACCTGTATTCTCATAATCATCTTTCAACATTTTTTTGGTTATCTATTTTAGCATTAAAACTCTGTCAAATACACCCTAAAATGGCTGGAGAATCAGAAAAATCTTTTTTTTAATTATTTTTTCGTCAAGTATGCCAGAATGATTTTCTCTATTATAAATACAACATACAGACAGGGATATCCATGAAATTGCTGAGCTTCCTTCTAGGTGCCGAATCAGCTATGAACCACTCTGCCTGAACAATGTATTCAGGGTCAGTTTTGTGACTTTAAACTGGAAAAAAGTTAAAACTGTGTGACCTGAAATAAGCCTGATCTGGGTGGGAAGACTAAACAGTCTACTTAACCTTTCCTTTTTGGGTTCATATTACATATTCCAAACAAAATCTTGACATATTCTTGCTAGATTAGAGCCAGAATGTATAAACAGATCCTGTTGTCAAATGGTAGGGGAAAAAAAAGAGAGAAGAATTGAAGAATTGGACTCAAAGAGAGGAACCAATTTCTTTCATTTAATTTTTTTGAATCCTTCTCTAATATCTTGTCATGTTAAAATAGTGTAATAGAGATTAAGTGATAGAGAAGATGATCCCGAAGTCTTAAAAATGATAGAATTTATATATGATATAGTAAAAGTAGCTGCATATCAAGTTACTAAATATTCCACATTTTTAAATCTTGCTTCTGGAAGAAGGCTGAAGCTAATATACAGTTGCATCTCAAAAGTAGCTAAAAGGCCAAGGAGATGAATAAGGAATTATGATAAATGGTTTCCTGAAATAAATGTCCCAGTAATTTACAGGGAAGATGTTCAGATCTAAATATATTCTATCTTAGTAACAATGGTAGATAACATATTTTAAATGAAGAAAAAAGTCCTGGACAACATGTATAGAGTCCCTTTCACAGCACAAAAGTTTTTACTAAAAAATGAGAGGTCAAATACATGAGGATTGGAACAAATAAGTCACTGTGGAGTGAGGCAAAGAGGAATGATAGAGCATTGAAGCTTATTGGTTGAGAGGATGCATTTGAAGATCTAGAAGTAAATATGAAGCTACGTACAGTCAGGTATTGACAAAACACACCTGAGGCAGTAAAGCAATGATGATGATAGGAGAGTTGAGAGCTGCAAAAAGGCAATCATTTCCCCTGTGGCATCATCAGAAGACATGAAAACATGAAGAAGAAGGTAAATGTGTATGTCAGTTAACCTTTCCTCCTTTTCTGCTTCCCTCATTTGAAATATGGTGATCACCTCCCATTATCGTTATATGTCTTTATCCAAGTGGAATGCCAAGGAAATACGCAACTACAAATTTAAATAATGAAGAATTTAGTAATTACTCATACAAAGTCTGGTAAACATACGGAATGGGTAACTGTAAAAGTATGTTAAAGAAAAAATTATAAACCTGAAAGGCATAGATTTATTTCTGAAACATTAGGATTAGAAGTAGAATTCAGGAAGTAGTTAGCACCAAATAATTCTGAAGAACATTTTTCTTCCTTTACTGTGGCCAAAAAAAGTGATTGAAAACTTTCTAGTTGTTTTGTTAGTTTTCCCTTTGTTTGCAGATAGTTGGAAAATAATCATAGTTGTATCATTTGTGCTGCATTTCCTGGTGGCATCACATGATTCCATTGCATATTATCTTCAATGTTCACTGATTTAGATAATATACAAGGTAGGTGGGAAATCAGGAAATTATCCTTTTTTTTGCAATCCAATTTCCCCACAGCTGGAATGGGGAGGCTGCCAACGCTCATGGAGCACCTACAGCTTTCCCTGTCAGAGGTATGCAGGTTACCCATGAGACTCACAGAGAACATTTGAAAATGGAGCCAGAGAAGAAGGTCACCCCTGACAATATATTTTGCAAAATATTGTCAGGGCACTGTGGCAGAAGGGCAGATTAGCACACCCTTCATCCAAAATACCTATTGCATTGCCCAAGGAAGCTGCAGAAGTAGGCGTGTTACTCCATAACCATGCACTGCCTGAGCCAGGGTCATAGCCATTTTATCTAAATTGGTGTGCGAGGTAACAAAGCGCAAGGAATCATGTGTTCAGCATCAGGCAAGAGTCTTTTTCCTTATTTTGGTTACAAAAGAAAGGGTTTTTCACCACATAGTTCACCTCCTGCATTATTGCCTAATCATTCGGCATCATCTCTTGCTCCAAAACATAGAGCTACCATTAACAACGTGGTTTGTTCTGGTGGCTTTTACTCTTAACTCCAACTAATTTAAGGTAACAGATTACACCATATGCTAAGGTGTCAGTCAAAATGCTCCACAGCCTTTCTTAATAAACTGACCTGGGCTGAAAGCTTTTATTTTCTGCTCCCTGAGATTTAGCAGCATGCTTTAATAAAAACTGCAAAGCAGTAACATCACAGCAGCCACGGCTGTTTCTCTATTTGAGCTCATTTCTGGCACTAAGAAATTCATCACACCATGTGTGTGTGATAGTGAAAAACTAGCCCTTAGAAATTTAGCTCATTAATTTTCAGGTAAAATTTAAACTGTGGTGCCATAAAACATAAATTAGGTGAGTGTCACTCTGCATTGATCCTTTAAAGAAACGGAAGCTGATCATTCTTATTTTATTTCACTTAGAAATTATTTTCCTGGATTATTTCAATGTTTAATTAAATTCTCATATAACACATATAAAATACGAAATAAAATAGTCTTTTGCTGTGCCACTACATTAATTTCCTGTCATCAAAAGTGTTTATCTTGTTAGCTGTCAAACTTGCTTATGCCAATTAAGCATTTCATGTCTTTATGTTCGGAATACTTAAATTCCTTATTTATTACATTCTTGTTAAACTTTTAATTTTCTTTTTATTTTAATTATCACATGGGGAGTTCAGTTTCCTTAATAGTGTCTCTGTAATTTACATTTTGTATTACTTTGCTTGTTTGTCATGAGATCAGTGGAGCAATTCAGGATTTGCTTCATTTGAAAAAAATACTGCAGGAATATCATACAGTTTTATGAAAGATTTTGTTGGCTTTATTTTGTAAGAAAGTAAGGCTTATGTTTTAGCTCTTTGCACTTCCTCTCTTTTGTGTCCATCCTGTTCATGTCTGAAAGCATCACTCAGTGTTTTCCAAATTTGATAGGCATAGGCTGCAATTATTTGCAAGTTGCATTACTTGCAACTTAATTACATCCAATCAATTCTATGATAACAGGGAGTGGGACAAAAAGAAGGTGGTTGTGTAACTCATTCCTGTACATGCTCCAGAGAGGAATAAAGCTGTGTTACTATCTCAGACCCCTTTAGATTTTGAAGAACATCTGTGGCAGATGCATCCATGCCTAGCCATGGAAAAGATCTACCTACGTCTCACAGACATAAGAAGGACTCAACACAACTTCTTTATTACCTGTGCAATTCTAGCATTACACCAAAAAGCATTGCAACCTTTGTAAGGGCACCAGCTCTGCAGACAGAAGCAATGATCACATCTTTACTGTCTGTTGAGAATGGTCATATTGCTACCTTCAAAACCAGCAATATAATTTTGGAAGTTTGAAAGAGCAGCCTTGGTTTGAGACCTTCAAAGAACATGAGAAATCATATCTCTGTCTAATATAGACTGAACTCAGTCTATACTGTTAAACAGTTAGCATAGTCCCTCAATATGTTTTGTTGATACCAGCATGCACTGTCCCAAACAACACCCAGTTCGGGTATAGGATTTAGAACAACATGAGGAGTATTTTCAATGCAAAGTTTGTGGCCACTGTTTTAAAGACTAAGGAAGCATAACTGTACAGGCTAGCACAGTTTCACAGTCTGCCAGTCAAGAGTGCTATGTGTATTCAGAAACAGTCTTCATCTCCAAGGATGTCTACCGTGTTACCTGTATTCAAATCTGAGCCCTCCACTTGGTAAAGATGGGAATAAGGCAAAATGTAGCATACTTAAATAGATTGTCTTCCAGGGCAGCAAGGAAGCAAATTGAAACATCATGGGTTTGTGACAATAAAATGTCAGTCTCCAGATCAGAGCGCATTTCTTCCAGACATACAGCTGTCCTACAGACAACCTTGGCCACAGCATACACTGATATACCCAGGAGTGCTGAACAAAGTGTGTTTTCAGGGGCATATTCCACCCTTGTCTGAAGTGACAGAATCACAGAATAGTTGAAGTTGGAAGGGACCTCTGAAGATCATCTGGTTCAAACCCCATGCTCTTAGTCATTTGTGGCCCTTAAACATTTTTGTCACCCTTCACCATAAGGAAATGATGAGTCTGGTACCATAAAAACTGTGAAGTTTGCCTATGTAATTAAAATCAATACTTCTCAGGTAACAATTTGTTAGAAAAATGTGTGAAGTTTAATATTTCTAGTAGTACTTTGAGATTCTTGGCTCTAGCTAGTGCTGGTCATTGCAGAAACAACACTATCACTACTACTATCACTTCACATCTGGAGTATTGTGTCCAATTCTGGGCTCCACAGTAAAAGAGGGATGTGGAGCTTCTGGAGAGAGTCCAGCGCAGGGCCACAAGGATGATCAGGGGCCTGGAACATCTGCCCTGTGAGGAGAGGCTGAGGGAGCTGGGCCTGTTCAGCCTGGCGAAGAGAAGGCTGAGAGGGGATCTAATCAGTGT